>JAOBAY020057000.1:0-13013 GCA_025331085.2 Zoanthus sociatus
TATGTGTTGTATCCTGCTATGTGTTGTACCTGCTATGTGTTGTACCCTACTATGTGTTGTACCCTATTATGTGTTGTGTTGTACCCTACTATGTGTTGTACCCTATTATGTGTTGTACCCTACTATGTGTTGTATCCTGCTATGTGTTGTACCTGCTATGTGTTGTACCCTACTATGTGTTGTACCCTATTATGTGTTGTACTTACTATGTGTTGTACCCTACTATGTGTTGTACCCTACTATGTGTTGTACCCTACTATGTGTTGTACCATACTATGTGTTGTACCCTACTATGTGTTGTACCCTACTATGTGTTATACCCTACTATGTGTTGTACCTTACTATGTGTTGTACCCTACTATGTGTTGTACCATACTATGTGCTGTACCCTACTATGTGTTGTACCCTACTATGTGTTGTACCCCACTATGTGTTGTACCCTACTATGTGTTGTACCCTACTATGTGTTGTACTTACTATGTGTTGTACTGCCCTACAATGTGTTGTACCTATTATGTGCTGTACCCTATCACGTGTTGTACCCTACTATGTGTTGTACCCTACTATGTTTAGTACTTACTATGTGTTGTACCGCCCTACAATGTGTTGTACTTATTATGTGCTGTACCCTATCACGTGTTGTACTTACTATGTGTTGTACCTATTGAGTGCTGTACCCTATCAGGTGTTGTACTTACTATGTGTTGTACCCTATCATGTGTTGTACCTATTATGTGTTGTACCCTTTACCTACATCCCAGGTGGTGTTCAATGCATGGCAACTCTGGGAATGGCAGATGGCTCCATTCTGAGGACATGAACTATCCCTCGCCACCTCTTCTTCACTTTATAACTGATGTTATTGGTTGAGATTATTTAGCGTAGTTCGGTATTTCATATGGTATTGGGACAGAAAATGTTCAAACATAGGCGGCGATACCGGAATGTGTCAAGTTTGTGACAGATGGCCTTGTTGTCTTTTGTGACTCACACCATATAGCAACGTGGCGAGGACGTTACTTCTGAAGAAGCGGAGTTTAGTTTTTAACCTAATTTTCTTGCTTTTTCAGATGTTCTTGAGGGAAGCAAATTCTTGGCCTGTCTTGGAGAGCCTGGCATTATGGTAATAGGACTGAGTGAAGTCCAATTTGGATGTAATCATACGAGTGACTAACAAAATAGGACGACCGAGAAGCGGGAGTTTGATTTGAAGGCCTGTTAGCGATTAATCACAATCATTACAATTTCCGAAAAGGACAAAAAAAAATGCAATGTTAAAAATAGTTTTTAATTACAACTTTTCGTTTCTGGTAACTGTACAATTTCTTAAAAAAATATGGAAAAAAAAACTTTAAAATGGCTTTAAGCAGACTTTGGAAAAGGCCCCTGCTTTGAAGGGAAAGTTGTTAAGTTGCTATAATGATTGTAATCGATGTTGTGATTGGTGGATTTAGCTGAGAATACTTAAAATGATTGGCTGAAGAAATTGTCCGATTACAGGTGTCCGATTACAGCCAATTGTCCAATTATACTGTCCGATTAAAATTTTTCGGATTAATTACTGCAGAATACAGCAGTTTATGCACCAATCACATTTGAGGAAATTTTAATGATCGTGATTATGTCTGTAATATGCTACCATGTCTGACTTATTCTAATAAAGTATTTCCTATTACGGCCTAGTAACGCATTTTTTGTTTTACCCTATTCTCATTTGTATTTTAATTAGTATGTCTTTTCTCACTTGCTGTATCAATTGTTGTCTATTTACACCCAGTAAATTGTTTCCATCTTACAATGTTACAATATAATGTCTTTCCATGCAGCACAGCGACTCAGTCGGAATTATTCGAATTGTAACAAAACTTTAAGTTTTTCTTTTTTACGGTTACATCTGGGTAAACGTACGAATTCAAACTTAATTATTTTTAACTATTAAGACTAGAAGAGTGATTTTAAACATTTTGTGCTCTACAGTCGACTGAATTTAGGAGTTTACAATGTGTTTAATAAAAGAAGCGACGAATTTTCGATAGCTTTAAGTTACCTAAATGTATTCTCTTGTGAAGAACAAGCTTGAGTGTTTGTTTGTTCGTACGTGACTCTAAAGCTTTTGTTGTTTTTTAAGTAGCACGATTTAATTTTCTTTGCGCATGTGGCTATAACATATCTTCTAAATAAATAATTAACACATTCCTCAAAAAAGATTATATTAAACTATTCTTTCTGTTTCGAGTCACGAAGTTGTGCAAAATATATCTTTTACCATTTTTTTCAAAAAAAAAGAAAGGTTTTACGTAGTTTCGCTTTACTTTTCCATATTTTGTAGATGATGCCATATTATTGTTAAGATGAGGCTTGTCTTTTCATAAAGTAGGACATGCTTTGGATTGGTATCCTTACAACAAAAATCTGGATATAGGTGGACGTTTTTGATTTTGGTCATTAGATCACATATAGCGTTTGTTAAAAGACTCATACGTTTTTTGGCCACCCGGATAATTTAATCACAATCTCGTACAGGTGAAACTGTAAAAAGTGTTTGTCACGTAGCGATAGTATCTTTAGTCACTGCTCAAATTCTATTTCTAAATGCCTAAAACCTTAGCTGGTCCAAATTCCCTCGTGTCCAGGGAATTCCCCCTACTATTTTATTTTGTGACGCAGTGTTCTCATATGCTAGGCCGAGTTTGCTCTGAAATGCCAGCCAATCACAAGTCGTTACAGAAATCATTACGTAAGAACGCGCAGCGCACACGCAATAAAAATTTCTTGCTTTAGCAAGGGAATCAGATGAAAGCGCGGCCTGATCCAGTAGAACAGCAGTTTCGAGACAGACTCTGACACAACAGCTTTTAACCCTGTCGTTAATTGATCGGAGTTACTATAATCAAAAGAAGCAAGCCTCTCCAAATGTTAGTATTGTTGACGTAAAGACCCACACAGCTCTTCATAAACACATCAGCACGTGAAACGTGTACTGCTCCGAGTGTTTGTAAGCTACATCGAATCCACCGAGGTCAAAGTTGGAGTTTTTATTTAAAAAGTGAGAAAATCTTCTTCTAGTTAGTGATTAGAGTTATTTTGTTACTCCATAACGTCAGTGATGTGCAGGTTTCGAGATATGAACGACAACGAATTGCGTTCGTCGAAGGTTTTTCTAAATGGCGAACCTTCGAGCTCTGCCGTAGTAACACAGATTGCAACGCAGTTAGCCCAAGTTGGAGACAAGATGAACGTCAGCTACCGACGCAAAATGGAAGATCGACAACACAGAAAGTTCAACAGCATTAAAAACATTTGCTCCTTTGCTATTTTTGTTGCCTTTCAAGTTCTTATATAAAACTTGGACAGCAAGAAACAAACGGAGAAGGAAGAGGATGTTGTGGTTGCCCTGAAGATTCATCTTTGGGTTGGACAAACATAAATCCGAGAAAATTAAATCAACATTTTCAAAACTTAGAATAGCCCTCTTGTCTTGCTGGCAAGAGCATCTTTAATGCCATCGCATGTACAAACTAGCTGTGCTCCCTCAAACAATCGTACAATGCAGAGCCTCGACAAAGGTAAATGTTCTATATTCGTCAGCGACCCAGAATTGTGCCAAGCAGATTTTTACGTTTCCAAAATTGCCCAAGCGGCCAAACGTCAAGCAAGTGCAAACATAGAAACTTCAAGATAAAAATATATATATATATATATATATATATATCGCAAATGAAAAATAGAATATAATAGTAGTATAAGATAATTTTTAAATAGAGCATAAAAATAGTTGTGATTTTTGGATCGAAAGATGAGGTTTCAAAGAAAGTGGTTGTTCTATTTTTTGCATCTCAAAGTTGAATACAGATTATTTCCTTAAGATTTATTTTGATATAGGAAGCATAAGCCGAAAAAAATACTAAGAAATTATCAAAATCAATAATATACGGATTGAAATCTTACTTTCCGTACGATAAGTTTAGTTGCAAAGTTTATATATTTTCTACTGTTGAATGCATCTTGTACTAACACTAACAGAAAAATCGAGATCGCATTGAATTTCAGCAAGGTTCAAAGTCTTGTTTCTCGTTTTTGGATTACTGAATGCCCTACTGCTAAAACAAAATTATCGAGTTAAATTAACTTGTTCTTTATGGAAATTTTGCTATTTTCGAACCTATGCTACAGCTAACATTTGATTAATAGACTTTTATTTTCGTCGAAACCACATCGCGGAAACCTGGGTGATCACAGTCAATGAAGTGCACAGTAAATTACATGTGAAATAGCGTAGGAGTATATTCTACAAGTTTGTAAATAATAAAACAACAACAAAGATGAGTAAAAGAACTTGCATTACAGCTGTAGATCTAGACTTGAGAAAAACTAAAGCATTTTTTAGATGTAGTTATATTCCGGCCGGAGCATGATATATCATTTATCAGTACATAAAAACAATGCTCAAAAGCTGGCCATCTAAGATGTTGCCGAGACTTTTAGAACTCCAGACTGCATACAAAAAGCACCGACAAAGATCTCAGATAGCACAAAAGTAAAACAGTAAATCGTTTTAAAAACAATTTCTTTCGTTTTGCGGTGCTAAACAGAATTCGAAGTAAGCCACCGAAGCAACAATTGTATATACTCTTGAGAACAAAATCAGGTGACATGTTCAATAGGGGAACAACAGTGAATATGTTTCTTGTAAAGAACCATAAAAAACCTGAAAATAGACAGGGTCAAGTAAGATAAGTTCATAAGTTTATACTTTTATGACAACCGCCTTTGACCCCGAAATCTTCCGTAGTTTCCTTGCTTGCAATCCATTCTCCTTACTGAATACAAATTGTTGTGACGCAGTGAAAATTCTACCAAATATATAAATTAACAACCAAGCCTTTTACAAAAGTCACTTGTTTTTGCATTAAAATTGATAACACATTCAAATAATATACTTCTCTAGTTGCAGGAGAAAGGAATGGTCAAAAATTTAGGTTTTTTGGACAGTAAACTGTTATATTTTGTGAGTGTGGTTACCCAAAATACTTCACTCTGTGTCTTTGGTGGTTTCATAAACATCACACGATAACAAACAGCCAACAAATATTCAACTTTTATGTTCGTCTGTCTTATGACAAGATGTCATCGGACTATTATTGATGTATATTTAAAACCGGGAGGAAAAGAAAGTCATTCTTATTCCCTGAATATCCTTTTTAATGTGTTTCATAAGTTTCCATCTTTGCTACGGTGAGATTAACTTGCTGAACTGCCATGTTATGAAAATGCAAACTTTGAGTCTGCACAATGGCCATTGCACACCTGAAGCATGCCTCATCGCTAACAAGAACTAGCGGTATAAATGTTTATGCACTTTCTGTTTGATGTATAGTAAAAGAAGGCGATGTAACCTTATGTGTTATTGCAGCAAGATGTTTAAGGAAGCACAAGAGAAACCTAAAATGAGAAAGGTAAGACACGCCTTACGAAAAAAAAAACACTTAAAGCCTTAACCCTGAAAACAACCCCAAATCATTCTTTCTATATAAGCTTGTACAAAATGGACAACTTCCTGCACAAACATTTATTTCCATGACTGGATGTGTTTACAAATTGATTTTCTATTAGAGAAAGAATCATATTCAATACGGTTTACTGCAAATGATTCTGTAAGGAGCAAAAATGTTTCAGAGGTCACAGAGTGCTTTCTAATCATGCGAATTAGATCGTGTTTTACATATATTTGAAACCGAACACTTTTTAATATTTTCCCTATCTGTTAGTCATGCATTCTTATATATATTTCTTGCTAGGAAAACTTTTTAACATTGAAAATATTTTTCTTGTTTTTCTTTTTACAGAGAATTCGTTTTTTTAAGTTCAATCTTTGCTTTGCTCGATCAAAATCAAATCTATGTGTTGAGGTCATTCTTAATGTCAGATTTTAAGCCTATATCTAAGTGTAAAGCTTCACTAGAAATTCAGAAAAAATATATGTTTAAAACCATACCTTAAAAGCGTGTAAGTCTGTTTTACTTCAAATGCTGTTTATTACAAAGAAGCTTTGATCTTACAAAACCAAAAATATGTTTACAAGTTTAGCTAATGTTAGTTCACTTATTTCACTTATTTCCTGATACGAGTTTAGCATATCTAGGTTTTGTGCTGCAGTCCAAAATATCTCATACTCTATCAATTTTGTTCCTAAAATAAATGGAGCTTCGCATAAAATCTCCAAGCAAAGTAACTGAAACATCATTTTCTTTGTTAACAAAAGTATTTTCTACAACAATTTCATTTTACTTCTTTTGCTTGCTCATGTCAGCTGTCTTGAAAATCTTTGAGCCATGCGTAGTAAAAATACGAAAAAATACAACAAAAAATGACAAAAATATTGTCCAGTAACACTCTGCCTTGTTAGCTACATATATTATCTGTAATTTGAAATCGAAAGAGCAAAGAAAAACGCGTTTTTAACCAGAAAACAGGAAATGAAAAGTCCAAAACTTTAGGATTTGAGAATCCTGTAAAATATTGTTCAGGAGATCGATGCTTCCTCCAAAAATGGTTTGGAAAAAATGCCAATTTTAGTTATATATATTTCAACTAAAGCTTAAATACTATGAGGGTTCTACGTTTAAGACACAAAAAGCGGTTTATCTGCAAATATTGCGTTTTTTGTGGAGTTTATACTTGCATAGAAGGCTAGAATGCTTCAAAACAGACCTCGCCACACGTGTGAAGACCCTTCAAAATCATTTCATGAAACTCAAAACAAATTTTAATAATGCTACCTTGCTTTTATTCACAGAAGTTTTTAATACAAAACTTTATGTTTGAAGTAAACGAAAATCGATTTAGTGTAACTCAGCGTTAATATTTTTCACAGAAAAAAAAATCTTTGTGCTTAGAGCAGTGTGTTGCATCTTAGTGGCTTGGCCGGCTTCATGCTAGTTCATTTGTAAACACACACCGGAGCGATCGCAAGCGAAAAATGAATAAATTTATTTCAGCTTGTATAGCAAATAAACGGAGTTTCTAAGCAATAATATCTTAAAATTTTAGAAGTTTTAGTGCTGGGAGCAACAGAACAATTTTTGACATTTTAGGGGAATTTTCTCAAGGGGGTGTTGGCTATAGAATCGAAAAATATCGATGCCTTGGAGAATTTCTGAGTTGAATTTTAAATGATTTTCACTGCGGCAGGTGTATGCTTCTCATTCGGCTCGCATTCAAAACAATATTGTGATAAAAAAGATTTGATAAATAATTGTAATTAGAAGCCTTTTTGCAAAATGCGATTGGACGTTATTTTTGGAAGGGTTTACACACGTCATCTATGAAATGAAGGGACGTCCACTTTGCCTTGACAATCAAGTCATTGTCAACCGTGACACGTTAATGACAGTTTGTCAACACCTCAACCAATAGGAAAATCTTTTTGCAGAAACAAATCGCATCTGTTTCGTTGCAATTAATATATAATGAAAAGAAAAAAAAATCTAATGTGAGATATTTTGTGACTGGTTGCTGTCACGCCTATAGCTGAAAATATTTTCTGCTACCAAGAAAGCAGAAGCGTCACGGGACAGTGAACTCAGAATTAATGCAGAATGAGCAAAAAATAAACATATCAAAGCCTTACTTACAAAATGGCTGCTTGTATTTCTGATATGGTTTTACTGAACCAATATTGCAGATTTTAGTGGTAAAATTGTTGAAAGCTGGCCATGGTCTCAATGTGCAGATACATTTTTAGTTTATAGCTAAGCTGGTATGTGCCTGCTGTTACCAAGTATTGAAGGGTTTTTTATCATGACCTTCGAATGCAAATTTTTTCCCAAGTTCTGAGGTAGCAGCAATCTTGAAAAACAACAGCTCTACAACCAGGTTTTGCATTGAAAAGCATTCTATTCGTAAAACAATTTACATGATTTAAAGACATGTTAAGAAGAAACAGCTTACCCCTACTTATTGAGTTCATCAACGAAATCAAGCTATGACGGGTCTTAAGTATAAGATTGTATAAGAAAATAAATTAAAAAAATCATTCTCCGAGATATTCGGCACTTTGAGTGAGCTGTATTAATCAGTGGCTTAAGATCTTACCTCTTTCGTCCTTGCTAGAAGAAAAAAAAACATTTCCACAAAGTACTTCTTTTAGCCCTACAAGCAATCTAATATTTTTTCCTCCAGGGATTACTTTGTTACACAGAACAGTTTTTCAAACGTTTTCGCCACGGTTGTTTGTCAACCATTTTTTCAATGTTCGACTTAGATCGGCACCAGACATTGTATAATTTGTCTGAGCATGCGTAACTCTGTAAATACGTGACTAAGTTAGACTTTAAAATATGCAAAACTAATTTCATTGCTTATTTTCATTTACTTGTGGTGATATCATTTCGATTATTGTTTTTTTAAATAAACTTACTTCACGAAAGGGGAAGAAAAGATCTGTCTGCACGAATAATGTTGTCACTGTAAGCACACAAATTGTACCACACTGACCTCGTTGCACACAAGGATTGAAAAATGTGTGTCAAAAATTTCAACGATTTTGAACCACAGAGGATTCGAAAGTAATAATGAAAAAATAACATGAGTCTTAAGGCTTACTAATAACCAACGTAGAGCCTCCGGAAACATAGTGAAAGAAAACTATTTAGAATAAATTAAACTTGTTTTATTTTCTCATATTATTTGTAAGGTCACGCAAATTATTATGAGAGAAATCTCTAGAACGCCAACCCGTTGTCAAGGGAAATGAATATCTATCTCTGCAAAAACAAGTTAATTATTCTGAAAAACTTGAACCATCATTAAAAAAGCCTTTTTTCTATTTTTTATTTATCTTTAAAATGAATTTTTTTTTCTGCATAAAAAATATACTTTAGCTTTGAATCTTGTTTGTTTCATTAATACATTTTCCGCTTTGATTACGAATTTTATTATGTTATTGTAAATCCAGAAATTTCCTTCAAAGTGCAATTTAAGAGAGTTTGAAGTGTTTTTATTTAACCTCTTTTTAAACTGAATTTTGTACGTTTTAGAGAAAGGCGAATTTGAGTGAAGCTTTCGGAAGTTTTTGTGTCATCATTGGTTTTTCAACTTTTGTGATCTTGAGTGAGCTATTTTGTCAGGAAACGGTTTAATACGAGATACCAAATTGTCGCTTTTTTTAAAAAGTTTCCAAAACTTTGTTATAAAAGGAGCAATCGGTGTCATGCAATGGAATTCAAGGTTTGATTTGCGCATGTGTGAGCTAGTAGAATGGCAACTGCTCATGCGTGAGGGAGACACAAAGACGAGCGCTTTTCGCCAACAGCCCACGAGCGCGACAATGAGCTAGGAGGCGGGAATTTATACAGAGAAGAAAGTCGACCCTTTAAGTGTTCATCGCTTTAAACAACGTTGGATGAAAAAATGGTCGAATTCTGAAACAGTATGACTTTCTACTGCTGACACTGTTTACAATTTTTCTTCTTGAAGTCCGATTTTATGAGGAATTGGAACCAGACAGAGTATATATTCGCTTGGTGAAATTCTAAGACTCTCGGCACAAAGCCAAGAGACACGCACTAGATAAACGAGTGTTACTGAGGCGTTCTGGAGGTAAATAAAAGTTACTTCAGTTTTTTCCTGATTTATCTTTCATTCCTAGCAACTGAATTGTCGCTCAAAATGAGTAGATGACTAACCTTTGGTGTAAGATGCGGATATGCAGCGCTTAACAGTTTCGTCATTAGTCCGCCAACAATAGAACTTAGCCATTGTAGAAAATCCCAGTCAACTCGCACGTGTTTTTATCTTAATAATCAAAGTTGTCTTCTGATGTAAAAGTGCCACAGTTAATAACGTGGACGTTTCAAGTTATAGTCAAAAGAAAAATCGTGATTGCTTTTCATCTATAGACATAAACTCGCAATACGGGAAACTTTAATTTGTAGTTACTTTCTTTCTAGATCTAGATTTGTTTTTAAGTTTCAGTTACACTCTTAAAGAGCTGACTGAAGTTATACTTTTTTCTGACTACCAATCGGCCGATAACCGCTTTATAATCACCAAGAAAACTTACGCAAGAAAAGGTGCGTCAAAAATTTGGTAAAAATAGGGTAAAACCTGAAAAAATGGGCTTCTTTTCGTTTCTCTTATTCAGGCTATAAAAAAACAATTATGTTCCACGTGTTTTTCGTTTGTACAGTGTTGTTTTATAGTGATTGATGATAGTTGAATCGGATCGTCTCTCTTAATGCACTGTATTACTTCGTCCTGTTATATTATTGCCTTGTTTAGCCAAAAACGAAGCAAATTACTCTGGTAAGAAACCAACTTATGCCGTCTTAACAAGTTTTTATTCGAGCGACTGTGAAAGTCTCATTGTCAAATGTATAACTTGATAAAGCTGCGTGTTTACCATTCAGTTTAGTGAGGTAGCCGGAAAAGAACTGTTAGAATGTATCGTACTAAACTCAAATTATTTTGTCTAGAAGAGTTTTACAAAAAAAGAAATTTATATGAAGGTATAAAAAAGGAGAATTGTTTTTCAGTTTATAGTTGTGAAGCGAAACACACTCGTAACATCTTCCTCCACTTTACTCTAGCTATATATAACGTCAGTTGTATCGTCATAGCTTATACTCTGCCTCTCTATTGGTGTGTAATATTTAGACTGTGGGTGTACAATAAAAAAAGATATAAAGACCGCGCCCATATTTTCACACAGCCGTATGTTGAAGCAATCTATATACTAACAAACAAACCCATTGATTTTACATCTTCGCGCGCAATGAATCAGTCGAATTACTTTATGTAACTTTTGGAAAAACAAACGATTACCTTTGCCATTATTTTTCAAACGTCTACACAGAATTTCAGTGCGGAGAATCGAAAAGGAAATTACAGTGGATTTCTAAATCTTTCAAAATTGATCACAAGCTTTCGTTTGATTTTTGAGACTCATTCGTTCTACAAATTTGCTAAAACGTAGTATACTAACAAAAATAACTAAGTTTCTTGTGTTTACAAAAAATTACAAGAAAGCAAAGAATTGTTTCAAATTTATTGTGTAGCATATTCCTAAAAATAACGGCACAATTTTAGAGATCTTTGCGTTTTTGCTTTATGCATATATTTTTCCTAGTTTATTCAATTTTAGCGTATAATTAATGCCGTAGTGTAGTTTTCGTACTCGGCTTTATATTTCGTGACCTCTAAGTCAAAGTGCTTTGTCCTCCATTTTTAATTTTCACGCAATGCTTGATTTTTTTTTTAAAGTATTAGTTTCATCACAGCTAATCTTTGGTAGCTCTTAAATTTTGATTGAAATTTTTACTTGAGACTTTTCACGTGACAGACATACACACATAAACACAGAAGTCTCCGAGGGCCTACGGTTTAACGCCCTTGCCGAGAATTAAGTCAGTTACATAATAGAGGTTTAATATACTTTACAGCAATTTTAAGAACATTTTGAGGAAAAATCCTTAAAATATCAAATAACAATAAACAATTGTCAGAAAAATTGGTTTATGCCTCGAGCGGGAATCGGACTCACGTCTCCCTGTTCTCTACTCAGGAGTGCTAGCCACTACACCACCAGGGACCACCATGCTGGCAACGTAGCAGTCTCATTATTATTTGAGTTGGTTAGCGTGAGGATTCCCGCGGCCCAGTTTTTTCTGAAATGCAAGTGCGGCCTAATACGACTGAAGGGTGTTTCTCTTACGACATAAGTCTCGGATCAACTGAATAATACCAAATGTGAAACATATCTCAAACAACAAGCGGCTCGGCCCAAGCCTATATACAAACATATATCGATGTATGTTGTTCAGTAGTATGTTGTAAAGAATAAACAATTGTCAGAAAAATTGACATATGCCCCGAGCGGGAATCGACACGTCTCCCTTTGCTCTAGTCAAATAACATTGAGCACGCTTGTGTCTCTTTTAGTGCTTCATATGGTGGTTCTTCTTTCAAATTTTAAAACTCATAGCCGGGTTCTTTTAAAGAGTGTGCATGCTCTAACCAAGGGACTCCATTCGAGCGACATGGTGACTGATAT
Source organism: Zoanthus sociatus (assembly GCA_025331085.2). NCBI lineage: Eukaryota > Metazoa > Cnidaria > Anthozoa > Zoantharia > Zoanthidae > Zoanthus > Zoanthus sociatus. The sequence goes on from JAOBAY020057000.1 coordinate 12,053, forward strand.
CATGATCAGATAAATCCTTCATTGACAAAACTGGTGGGGACTCTCTACCCTATAACCATTTTTCGCTACTTTTAGTGGTGTATTTGATGATATTTCCGTCATAATTTTAAAATGTGAAAACTCCGATAATCACATCACAGATTGAATACAAAGGAAGCCCCGTGAATATTTTGAGATTTTTTGGATGAGATCTGAGGGAGGAGATAGGTTTTGTAAATGTAGCTTTTTAAAAGAAATTTGAATTTGGGGGAGCTTTAGTGAAGTTTGAAAATTAATTTTGGAGTTAATAGTTGATAGAAAATTGCCAAACCGTCCCCTAACGAAAGTTCACTTTCGAATGGTCAGGAGGGACGTTTTGGCGATCGTCCTCAAAATTCTTCTAATTGATAACTCGAATACTTCTTTCAACTTCTTCACTATCCACCAAAATTTAGGAAAGAGAGCCCCTTTAAGTTGACTAAGCCCGATCCAACAAAAGTATTCATGTAATACTAAAAGTTCCTCAGACGATCAGCACTGTTTTTCAATGCCTTTTCTGTTTCGATACTTTTCATTATTTCAAACCGCTCACAGAAATAAGAACACTGAATTAAAAACGATGAGCCGAGGCAAAGTTTATTGGTTCTTATAAATTAAAAAAGGGTGTAGCTATCTTTCGTAATTTTACAACTTAGGTATATAAAATCAGTTAATGCATGATGTATCATTAATTGTAAGATGATGGAAACGGGAAATATCTTATAAGATATTTCCCGTTTTTACTTATTTATAAGATTCAATTGAAGAGCAAAATAACACGGTTGATAAGTCTGTTATTGCATAGATGTGTATTGATGAAATTACCAGCTGCTCTCTTGCTGAATCTAATTAGGTATTATAATAAGATCAGAGAGAAAAGTTGATCAAACAACTAACGATGAATTTTATTTTTTTTATCATTTGTCAACTGTGTCTTGAACTT
>JAOBAY020057019.1:0-13012 GCA_025331085.2 Zoanthus sociatus
TCAAAGGATTTTACCAATAATTTAAGTTGCACTTCCTTTTTTGACCTATTAGTAGGTTTATACTAAAACAATTAGACCTCTCGGCCTCATGGACTACGAGTTTGAATAGCTTATTCCACCTACGGCCTCATGGGCTATTGACTCTTAGTCCATTCATCCTGGAGGTCTAATTGTTAATTACTCAGTAGATAATAGAAGTTTTGCGCAAGGCGCTGTTACTTAGTGATTATGTCACTAGTTAAACAGGGAATGTCCCGCACCCCCTCCCCCCCATCTTTCCTAATCTTCCAGAATTATTCAAACCAGTTTTGAAATGTTTTTTTACAGGGAGTAGCGCCAAACATTGGAAGTTTTCCCTCCAATTTGTCTCCTTATTCCCGTCCATACTCAGACCATAGGGGCTGTATGCTCAAAAATTACGTCATCAAGTTTTAAGTAAGGGACCCTAGAACCCTAATTTTACCGAGTATTGACTTTTTCAGAAATGGCTATCATAATTGAACTGCGTCCGCTACAGAACATTACCACGACACTGTTGTTTTAATATACTGTTACCATGGCAACAGATCCAAATCCTGTGATGTGTCTTAAAAGGAACCTTGCCAGGAGCAGAAATGCAGCCCTTGAAATAAGCTTAGAGAGCAGGAAAATATTTTTTACAGATATAGTAATGTAGATCTATGAAATGAACTAGGATTATAAAAATACTGTCTACTTGCTGAGAAAGAAATCTTTGAACTTGAGTAATCTGAAAAAACGGACTTTCTTGTTTCGAACAATGACAGTGATTTGTATGATACACAATGCCCACGTGATATGTTTTTATGTTTCATCATGCATTCATGCTATACCCAGTCTCATTTTTTGGTAAAATTAGAGTTTTAAAATACCCACCCCCTTCGGCCTCGAGCGCCTTATTTTCCTACATCCTTACAATCCGTACCAGTTATTTATCAACACCCAACTTCTCCTTACATAGCACATACAAAATAAGACAAGTGGTTATGAGAAGATGAGAATTGATCAAACAAAGTAAAGTACTGAAGATTGAAAGTAAAATTCTCTCAAACCTTTTCAATGAAAAGTATGTGTTCAAGATGGAAGAATTTAATAATACAACTGAGACTGAAATGGTTAACACGCCTTCACCCTTTGTCATCACCAAGTCTAACCACATTCTAGTTAAGTAATCGTAACCTTAATGAAGACTTTGCGTCTTAGATAAAATCCTCTCCTTTATTGATAGACGATAACGTAATCTTCACCAATGTCCTCCATCTCTCTATGCAATCAACTGCCATCTAACCAGGTAGTCACCTCTCTCGTTCATGACGTAACTGTTTCACAATCCCTAAAATTGGATTTAACTGTTGAATACCCTTCTTTAAGTCATGTATTTGATGGCCCAATCAGGTCTCGACTGGTAACTCTTACAGCGCTGGACCAGCAAATACTCAATCTCTTAGAAGCTGAAGAAAAAATGGAAGATGAAACTCTTCTGAAAGAGAAGGAAAGCAGAGAACTGAGATCTAAAATAAAAGCTTGGGTAACTGAGATAGACCAGTTGGTTAAGCCAGTCACAGAGCTTCTAGCGTTACCAGTAATAACAGTCACAATTCCCTCCAGGACCGACGAATCCTTCATTGTAACCTATGTCCCAAAAGGTTTTCGGGAAAAGTACAAAAGTGGCAAGAATTTTGGGACTCCTTTGAAAGTTCAATCCACAATAATGAAAGATTATCTGATGTTGACAAATTTTGTCATTTGAGAAGCCTTTTAATTGAGCCTGCAAGTTCAACAATTGCGAGGTTTGCCCTAACTATAGCAAACTATGAGGCGGCAGTAAACGTTTTGAAAAATCGTTTTGGATAAAAGTCAGCAGTTCAGAGGCCTCACATCAATGAATTATTAAAAGTAGCCCCAGTAAATGATGACAAAGATACAAGACTGCGGGCTCTCTATGACAGCGTAGAAATGCACCACAGAGCTTTGGGACTGCTGGAGGTGGACGAAGGGTTGTACACCTGTATTGTAATCCCATCCGTTTTGGAGAAATAACTAGAGGCCCTGAGGTTAACAATCACACAGGGACAAGACCATTTGGAGTGGCAAAAGAGTGATCTTTTAGCGGTACTGGAGCAGGAAATCGAACTACATAAGGAGTGCAAACTGTCTCGCAGTAATCAACAGCAGAAATGACAAAACCCTGACCTGATGAGTGCAAGTGCCTTACTAATTAGCAAAAACAAAAACTGCATTTTGTATGGGTGCTCACCCGCATGAGAACTGCACTAAAATTGTAGATGTAAAGAAAAGAAAACAGATTGTAAGTAAGTTTGGTAGATGTTTTAATTGGCTTCAGAAAGGCCATAGAATTAAGGAATGTACAGCTACAGTTATCTGTAAGTCATGTAAGGGTAAACACCACTCAGCCATGTGTGAAGTTCCCCAGGAGACTTCTCAGGGGAAGGGGGTAAGCCCTAGTCAAGAGGTCTCGAGTCAGTGCGTGCATAGTAGTGTGGGGGGGACTAGTAGGGTTGCACTAAAAACTGCTCAGGCCCTAGTAAAGGGAAAAGGGAATAGGAGGGTCAGGGCATTGTTTGACTCAGCTAGTCATAAGTCTGTTATAACATCAAGTGTTGTTAAGCCATCAGGTTTACAGACGATTAGGACGGAGTGGCTTGCAGTCAGTACCTTTGGCCACCGAACGAAAGAATCGCAGCAGCTTGAGCTTATCCCAGTGCAAGGCGGTAAAGCAGTACATGTAGAGACATTTGTTGTGGCTGTGATATCAAGTATACTGAACAACAGTTTGGAAGTAGCAAATCATGAATACCCCCACCTGGAAGGTTTGTGGCTATCAGATGTGTGCAGAAGGAGCCCTTAGAGATTGACATCCTGGTAGGAGCAGACTATTTTCTATGGAGTTTTCAGACAGGTCCTGTATTAAGGGGGGAGCCAGACCAGCCCGTTGCTATAGGAACAAAGATAGAATGGGTGCTTTCCAGTCCACTGTGCATTGGAGCAGTAGAAACAGGGGGAGAGCAGAAATCCCAGGTAAACTTTGTAGGTCAAGACATGTCACAAGAAAACAGGCTTGACAGGGAGGTCAGAAAGCTCTGGGAACTACAAACCTTAGGTATTAGGGAGAGGGACAAGATGTACGAAGAATTTCAAGATAATATCAAACTCAATGGGACGCGTTATTCAGTAAAGCTACCTTTGAAAGAAGGACACCCAGACCTGCCAGACAACAATAAGCTTAGTCCTTCACCCCTCAACAGTCAGATTAGAAAGCTAAAAAAAAAGACAACCTGTTACAGAAGTACGACGCCGTTATTGAAGATCAGCTACCGAGAGGAATTACAGAGAAAGTGGCAAAAGTAGAGAAGGCAGAAAAGGAACATTACATTCCACATTTAACAGTAATTAGGAAGGAGCCTGAAACAACAAAGTTGAGAGTAGTGTACAACACATCTGGAAAAGAAGGGCCAAGGGTAGAGCCTAAAGGAATGTTATTCTAGGCTGGGCCCAAAGGTGTCTCCCTAAATGATTGCCTCCATGTTGGACCTGCACTAAACCCTTTTTTGTTTGATTTCTTAGTCAGGTTTAGAGAGAAGAGCATTGTGAAATGCGCAGAAATAGAGAAACCCTTCCTGAACATTAAGGTAGACAAGTCAGAGATTGCCACAGTTTCTGTGGTTAGAGAATTTTCGAGATCTAAATGCTAGGGTACTTGCTTATAGATTTACGCGTCTTGTGTTTGGAGTTTGTAGTAGCCCTTTTCTCCTTAATGCCACACTGCGACACCATCTGTCACAGTTTGCTGAGGAAGACCCGGAGTTTGTTAGCAAACTCAAGAGCAATTTCCTTGTGGATGACCTTGTGACAGGTGAGTACTATACAGATTTGGCTTATGTGTTGTACGAAAAGGCAAGGCATACATTAGCCAGTCACGGATTCAATCTTTGTAAGTGGAAGACAAACGATTCAATGTTGCGTGACAGAATCAGCAAACAGGAAAAGGGTGAGTGTGACAGCATGACCGGCATTCACAGTGACAAGCAGTCTTATGCAAAGCTTACTTTAGGCACGGAAGTGCGAGTTGTCAAAAAGTACTTGGGTTGCCGTGGGATTGTGAGCGGGTTATTATCCAATTTAATTTCAGTACACTAGTTGGTAAGGCAACAGGTAAGAGAATGACTAAGCAGAATATTCTTAGTTTGCTAGAAGGTATGTTTGAAATGCTAGGACTCATCAGCCCGGCTGGTAGGTTTTGCAGATGCTTCAACAAAGGCCTACTGTGCTATGATCTACCTGGTGTGTACCACACAAACAGGGTCCTATGTCAGTCATATAGCTAGTAAGACAAGAGTTGCTCCAATGAGGGCCTTAACCGTCCCAAGGTTAGAGCTCATGACCGCCTTGATCTTGGCTAGCCTCATGCAAACAGTAAGTAAAGCGCTAAGGTCTTCACTGCAGACAAGTGAAGTGAAACATTGGCTTGACAGCAAGACCGCACTCTGGTGGATTCAGAACAGAGGTGAATGGAAACAATTTGTGTCACAGAGTGAACGAGATACTTGAACTGACAGAGAAGGGGGAGTGGCACTACTTTCCCACTGACCAGAACCCGGCAGATATCGGATCAAGAGGGATACTAGCGTCCGTTCTAAAGAACAAGATATTGTGGTGGAATAAGCCAGGTCTCATTGAGTTAAACAAAAATCCAGAGACTCGAGGAAGAGAAAAAGGCGACAGTTGCTGTAGAGACAGCGCAACCCAACAGCACAGGTATGAGCAGTGTTTTGGACATCAATAGATTCAGCAGCGTTTTAAGACTCGTAAGAGCTACTGCCTAGATGCAATGCTTTATCCACAATACAAGAGCCGAAAAGTTGGGCTCTGACAAACTTGAAGGTGAGTTAAGAATCCAAAAGATTACTGAAGCACAAAGTGAGTGGATAAAAACCGTGCAGACAGGAGTAAGACAGGAAGAAAACTACAAAAAATTGGTGAGTAAATTTGGCCTTGTGGAAGAAAAAGGAATTTCTAAATGTGAACGGAGAATAGTCAAGGCCGATTTGGAATTGGAGGCCTGCAAACCTATTTTACTCCCCAAGAACCATACGCTGACCAAGCTAGTGATAGAGGATTGCCATAAGCGAGTGAACCATTGTGGTGTGCAGGCAACAATGACCAAGCTGCGCTCAAGGTACTGGGTACCAAAAGGGAGGCAAGTTGTTAAGAAAATTTTAGGCCGTTGTATAGTTTGTAGAAAGATAAGTGGCAAGCCCTATAACGTGCCTCGACTGCAGCATTGCAAGAGTTTAAAGTTTGGCAAGTGCCAGCATTTTCAAAGTCTGGAGTAAATTTTTGTGGGCTAGTGTATGTCAAAGTAACAGCAGAGCGTATGGATAAGGCATATATAGTCTTATTTTCTTGCTGGGTTACTAAAGCTATACATTTAGAGCTGGTATAAGATATGTCTGCTGAGCCATTTAATAGAGCACTGAGGAGGTTTAAAGCTAGACGAAGAATGCCCACACTAATAGTGTCCGAAAATGCCAAGACATTTCAAGCAACAGGGAAGGCACTTAGAGAGTTGTACCAAAGCCCCGTTGTTAGAAACGATTTAGACAGGATGAGGTTAGAGTGGAAGTTCAATTTAGAAAGAGCACCTTGGTGGGGTGGATTCTTTGAAAGTATGGTAAGTAGTGTCAAAGGCTGCCTTAAAAGGTGCTAGGTAATGCACGTTTGACATTTGACAAAATGTCCAATTCTAGGATACTAACTTATGAGTACCATGAGGCAGAAGAAGTATTGACGCCAGCACACTTAATATTTGGTAGGAGAATAGTCTCTCCCAGATCCAAGTGTGCCAGGAACTGACGATGAGAAAGCAACCTGTCATATAGTGACAGGTTTCGATACTGGAAAACAACACTACCCCATTTCTGGAGAAGATGGAGAAATGAATATCTGAAGGACCTACAAGAGTATCATAGTAGTGTGTCAGGAAAAAGTGCTAGAGTCGTAGAAGTTGGAGATGTAGTGACAGTGCATGAGGACAGTAAGAAGAGAGGTAGTTGGAAAATGGCTGTGACAGAGAAACTAGTGAAAGGCAAGGACGGTGTGATTAGAGGTGCAGACATAAGAGTTATAACTAAAGGGCACCAAACGCGCATGTCACGGCTGGTACAGAAGCTGTACCCAATCGAGGTTAGAAGTACAGGCACCAGCGCAGATGCAAACACAAGTGCTGAACCTCGAGTAGCCACACCTCCTACAGTACCTACAGTATCCACCAGAAACGCGCCAAAAAGAGCTGCAGCCATAGACAAGGGTTGGAAAACTCCCAGTATGCTTGACCCGTATTAAATGGCTCAAAAGGGGGAGGGTGTCGTAAAACTATTTTTACAGAAATATAATTTGGATTTGTTATTTTGATTTCCTTCGAATAAATAGATTTTAGTAACAGCGATTTATTCAGCAATTTATCCATAACAGACTATGTTAAGAAATGTAACTATATCCAGTGAAAATGACAAGAAACGTGATCTTATTATAAAAAGATCATTATAGAACACATGTTGTTGAAATGAGATCCAATAAGAGATGAACTAGGTTAGTCTTTGAATACATGATGGGAAGTTTATTTGGTAGTTTTATGCATAGGAATATGCCCACACAAGGGCGAAGAACCTACAGAAAAAGTTGATTGTATTCTGTGAATTATTTCGCATTCTTTCATGTAAACGCCTTCATTTAGCTTGTATATATACATACCTGTAAATTTGTACCTTATTCAGTGTGTTTTGTGTGGTTGCAATAAAAAATTGAGAAAGATACAGTCCTTGTGTATTGTAGCTGCCCGAACTAAACAGAGACTTGAGAATGTGAAACAAAGTTCTGACGATGAGTACAACAGGGTTGTATGCTCAGCCCCAACCCTATTAATTAACAAAACTAAATGTATACCTAACCTTAACAATAACCCTATTTACTATCAAACAAAATTATAACTTTTATTGAATATTTTATTTATTTTTACACACACTATCCATACATTTTTTACAATACAAAACTTACTTTTTTATCCATACACAAACAATACATACACGTGCATACACAAATTGTTGCAAGTATGTCGACATTTCTGACAAGGCCTGAATAACTGGAGCCATGGTACCGTCTGGGGTAGCACCATGTTTACAACATCTATATTATCTCACTGGGGCAACCAGAGAATCCGCCAAATATATAAATACGAATATTATTAGGAGCTTTTTCAAACATTCCACCATCTTGAATTTACGATTTCCGATCATCTCTACTGATATTTTAGTCCGATTTCTACCATTTTTTTTTTCAAGTTTTGAGGTACACATTTGCCACGATAAATTAAAGGGCTTTTAGTGATGGCTGGATGCCGAAGATCATATTCTGATGTTGTCAACATTCCCGATGAAGGATTAACTTCAGACATCAAGGGAATTGAAAGTGAAAATTCTGAAACTGAGGAGATCGATTTGATGCCTGATTCTCATGAATTTTCTAGCGATATTTCCGAGGACGATAACGATGATGTTGACCATTCTCAAATTACCGAGGTCTAAAACACGCTTCAGCAACTTTGGGAGACCGAGAAACAAACATAGATCAATGTGTTTGGTACATCAATGGATGGTACCATTGACCAACTTTCGTGCCCACAATTGATTGTTGAGTACAACAAACACATGGTTGGGGTTGATCGCAACAACCAAATGCAGTCATATTACTCCATTCCAGTAACTAGAAAGAAATGGTGGACTAGGATTTTTCTTTGACCTCATTGATAGGGCTATTTATAACAGTTTTATTTTAGAGCAGGAGTCCCCACACCACAACAAGAGGCCACTCTTGTTGTGTTGATCTGGCAAAACAGCTGGTAGGGAACTTTTGTTCTCACAGAAAGCGAGGCAGAGTGTCAAATGAGGAGCAGGCTGCGAGGCATGTAGGGAGGCATTTCCCTGAAATGCTACCTCTAAATGAGAACGGAAGACGAAAGGAAAGGACCTGCAAAGTCTGTGCAGATAAACAACAAAAAAAGAAGATCAGCTACTTTTCCTGTGACTGTGATGTCGGTCTTTGTGTCTCGCCTTTGTGTCTGGTTGGAAATTTGCATAAATTAACAAAATTAATTTAAGCTGCAAACGGTTAAGCTCATTACAATGCTGTGATGTTATTGATCTGTCAAAGCATTTCTTCATGTAATGCAAAAATTAAAAACGCTGGGTGACCTTATTAAGAAGCAATATGGATTATGCAGGAAAGAAAATTTGTCCTTGCCGCCTCGGCTATGGCGCTTGGGGCAGTAAAAGACAAGAAGGACTTTTACCTTCGCCAAGGAGAGATGCTAAGCTGAGGCAAAAGGGGGTATAGTATTCCCAGTCGCCTAGTAGGCCAAAAGGTAAGTTAGTTTGTGAAAGGAAAGTTCTTTGAGGAATTCCCAAACGAGATCTGTCATGTTAGGTTTGAAAATATGTGGCATGACATGGGAAGCGAGTTCCAAAACACTGGTTTGTCAAAAGAGCTAGAAATATAAACGAGGGATACATAATCAATTTAGCATTTGTGGAGGACTGATTAAGCAGACCTCATCGACATCTGCAGGTTTTTTCTCTTCATCCATGTTCAAGCATGTTTTGGTGGCAATAAATAATTTTGATATCAACAACTACGACCACAGATACCAAGGATAAGAAAACGCTGGTGAAACACCTGAATTCTCACACACTGTCTTTCTTAAACGAAAATTGCTCTTCTATCAAAGATAGGTGGATGAAATTGAAAAATTGATCAAAGCAGCTAATTTAGAAATTCCACCAAACATGCCAGCTTTAGGATCAGTCAAAGTTCAAGATCTGATGAAACAAGATCTGTGCAGCTCGGATCGATCATAAACATTCTTGCTTCCACTTCTCTGGGGCTTATTAATAAGAAGCGATAACTGAAATGAAACCTGCAATGAACCTTCCAGGGAAAAAGCAATGGTTTCAACTCCTCGAGTTTATGCTCTACTCTTTGCTATGGTTTTATTTATGGCAGCAAGGAAGTCCTACCAAAAAAGTTGCCAACAATAAAGGGGTCTGATTTGCATGAGTTGGCATTAAACCCTCAGATGAAGCAGAAGCACATTGTTCCATTACGGTTACTGAACTGGGTAAAACTTTCTGATCCACTACAAACAAATTTTTGGCTGTGCCATGGGTTCTCCCATTAGTCCAGTTTTAGCCAACTTGGTCATGGAGGAAATTGAGGAAACGGCGATTTCCATATTCCCGCACCCTCCAAAACGGTGGTTTCACTATGTTGACGATAGTTATTCTTGTTTAAAAAAGGATCAAGTCGACAAGTTTCATTAACATCTAAACTCAATGAACCCATATATACAATTCACTTTGGAACTAAAAAACAGCATTGGGCAAGGCTTACCTTTTTTGGACACCATTAGAAGTAGACGTGGTACAGAAATTCAAGTGGATGTTTACAGAAAACTGACACACACCGACCGTTATCTCGATTTCTTTTCCTCTCACCCTTTGTGCCCAACTTTGGTTAACACTTTGCTGAAAAGAGCAAACATGCTGTCAACACACAAAGATAGACGAAAGCCATTCTACAAGATAACAATTATCCCATGTCTTTTATTCAAAGGTGCGAAAGGGTGTTAACCAAACAACATGCCAAGACCAATTTCGATGGCTTTGTAGTGCTGCCATGTGTACAGGGTATTTTCGACAAAATAGGTCGCATTTTGAAACAACAAAGGTCAAAGTAGCTTACAAGCCACAACTAACCATCAACAGCCTTTTTCCGTGCCTCAAAGAGCAAGATGATTGTGACCGCCAGAAATCAGGCATGGTGTACAAAATCAGTTGCACACAGTGTAAGTTTCTGTACTATGGCCAAACAGAAAGATCTTTAACCACCCGAATTGCAGAGCACAAAAAGCCAAAGGCAGGTTTTAACCAAAATTCCAAAGTTGCAAATCATGTTCATCATTTCAACCACAACATGGATTTTACTAACGTCAAAATCGTTGGTTTGGAAGCGAAATACCATGAGCAACTTTTCCTCGAAGCCTGGTTTTCAACTTTGAATCCGAACACTGGAAACGACCATATTGTACTTCCAGAAGCCCACAAAGGGAACGCATTAGCAGAACTACGTGGTCACACGTGGCAGCTTCGCGCAATGTTAATTCAAAATAGCGTATGACAACGAACTTCATTTTCATATCACTGATGACGGCTTAAGTATTAGCCGAAACGTCTGATAAAAATAAAGAATATAAGAGTCAGTGGCAAACCTTTTGTTATAGAAACTATGACATCTCCCGACTTCACCTCTTCCATTTTTAAATACTATTATATACTATATGTGTAATTCTATTCTTTCTTCAATGAGCAAAATAATAGCAAATTTATTGATAAATTCTACAATATAATCTATCAAGGATTCACTCACTTCAAGAATTATTTCCACACAAAGAAAAATACCGGAAGGCTAGCTTCGTAAAATGTCACATACATAGTTTAATTTACTCATTAAATATTTTTGACCTTCTCTAAACTTTATTCTGTAGTTAAAAGTAGGTGTGTTATACGTAGGTATATTACTCAGATCTTAAGATCTTGGAGGAATGTCATCCTAAGGAGGATACCATTCAATACCAAATTCAAAAGAAGTTTTTGGAAATTGAAAACAGCTCGTGCCCAAGCCAAACAGAAGAAAAAGCTCAGCTTTTCAAAAAAAAAAGAGTGTGTCAGATCACAATTCAATGGTCAACCTAGCTGCACAGCTTCAAGTGGACCATTTTCAACAGGTTAGTTAATAACTTCACTGTGTTCGATTTTCTTGCACGGTACCATGAGTAACTCAATTATTAGGTAGATTAAAGGAAAACTGACCCTACTAATATTAGAGCAGATAAACGTCTTTGGAAACACAGCTCGAAGATATTAGCACTTGAGTGCTACACTGTAAATTCGAGGGTAAATAAAGTTTATTGATTGATTGATTGAATAAGTACAAAGAGTTACGTTACTCTATGCATCCTTGCCCTAGGCTTTATACATAAAATTTACTATAAGAAGTCTTTTTCTTCATTCCACTCAAAGGTTTTTTAAGAGTAAAGGTCATCCATACCCGTGTCTTTGAGGACCAAATTGATATTCATTATGTAAAGGTTTCTATTTGAAGATTTTTTTAAAGGTAAAAAGAATAAAAACTTGGTCTTAATGGTTAAGGAATATGTTGATATTTAAATCTAAAAACAAAATAACGACTGAACTAAAAGTAGATCATAAAAGAAGGCCATAAAGGAAGCCCCTTAAATGAAGCTTATAAAAACAGCAGTTAATTGGTTTCCCATTTTCATTACAGTGCAAACTTTGGGGTTTTCTTCTTCGTCACCTATTTGGGGGACACTTGAAATGAGGAATAATGCACACTTGACAGTGAAGAGTAGTGCAATGTTGTTCAGAGAACATCGTTCCTTTCGACATTATTCAAATTAAGGATTTGAAGCATCTCACAAGGAGCAAAAGATGCTTTACTTAAGACCCATAAGTCATGATTCTTCTTCAGGAGGCCTGACAAGTGAGTGATATTGTTGCTTTTAAAATTCTGTTACAGTACTAACTCTAAAAGTAAGGTTTGAAAGGTACACTTTGTATGAGAAAACACATCTGGAAGACAATTAGATCATGCATACCAAAGAAATCTTCAGATTTTAGAACTTACAGCAAGGATGACAAAACTATAGCTACCAATTTTAATACCTTTTTTACGTCCGTGGGTCCTGATGTTGTAAACAAAATTAATATTCTCTCCAGCGAATGTAACTATACTCCATCACACATGTCCTTTGTTCCGAAGTGCTATCCGTTGGCTGAACAATTCAAACTGGAACCAGTGAAATGCTCCCAAGTTGAAAAGATCATTTATTCATTGTCAACAAACAAAGCTCCTGGGACAGACAAGTTACCTGTCCGTGTCATTAAGGACTGTTTGCCTTATATTGCGCCATCAGTTACGTCGATCATTAACTCCTCGTTCTCTAGCGGCATATCCCTAGCACTTGGAAAATCGCAGAAGTGTCACCCAATTTAAAACAAGGTGATTACGAGCAAGCCAATAATAACAGGCCTATTTCTTTGCTCCCGGTTGTGTCTAAAGTGTGTGAAAAGGCCGCGTTCAATCAACTCACACCGTATTTGGTCACAAATGAACGCCTTTCGACAAAACAGAGTGGAAATAAAAAATGTCTTTCAACTGAAACGTTTTTAATTCATTCTGTGGATTCCATCTTCAAATCAATGGACTGAAAAAAAATAACTGCTGTTGTTTTGCTCGACATGAGTAAGGCATTCGACAGTATTAACCACTCTATATTACTAAGTAAACTTCAGGACATCGGTGTTTCACACTCTGGCATCTTTTGGTTTGAGAATTATCTGTCGCAGAGACTTCAAGTGGTGCGTATTAACTCGATGCTGTCTGATAAATTACCTGTGGTGAGTGGTGTTCCTCAAGGCAGCATCCTCGGTCCTGTTTTGTTTAACATATATATAAACGATCTCCCGACCAGTATCTTCCTGTATGTCAATCTTATCTCAGATTAATCGTATTAAGCACATTTTTACCAAGGATCTACTAGTAATTACTATTAACGTCCTTGTTTTTAGCAAATTATTTTATTGTTCTTCAGTTTGGTCAAACACTTCTTTTTCCGGTATGAAAACTCGTAGTTCACAGATGTTAGATATTCCCCTTTTTAAATCTACTTCAGGTCAAAAAACGTTTCACTATAGAGCTGTAAGTCTTTGGAACAAATTAGATGATTCTAGGCTGAGGAGTCGACTTCTGGAGCAGTTCTTGGGATCACAAAAACGCAATCTTCTGCATTTAGTGCCCACGCTGGTGTGATCGTGTGGACTGCTCCGGACTTGTCTTCTTGGCT
>JAOBAY020057087.1:0-13012 GCA_025331085.2 Zoanthus sociatus
AAAGCTCTCCAAATTTAAGTTAGTGTTTGAAATCTTCTCATATTTTTTATTATTTTGTTTATCTTTGATTCTAAAATTTTTGCCAGATTTTTTATATCTTTCAGTTTTGGATTATCTAATGCTTTCAAAGTTTTAGGCTTTGTGGATTTAAAAACAGTGTCTTGGCAACCCATACAATTTCTTTTTATTTACCAATTTGTTTCGTCTACCCTAAATATACCAGGGCTGAACACGAAGTTTTTTACTTACTTGCGTAGTGACAACTTACGTGCATTTTACCAGCTAAATCATTTTTACTAGCCAAACATAGAAATTCTGAGATGTGTCCTCCTTGGGAAAAACAAAAACTACAGTTTAGTCAATTTAAATTTATTTACTGGTCAAGTGGTTAATGGAAATATGTAACTTACTATAGCCAAAATTGAATGGCTGTTAGGCTATAGTGTCGACCATTGTTTTGTCAGGCAAAGACAAAGAGATGTCTTGAACCCCTAGTCATAAGTATTTTCTTACAGAATACGCAAAACTAACGTAGTGCCAAAATTGACTGACGAGGGCCCTTTGGGCTGAAAAGATCTTTTCGAAAAACCTGTAATCTCACTGCTCAAAAGCTGAAAATAATAAGAAAAATAGAGTATTCAAAGTGCCAAAATTAAAATGATTTTAAATTATCATCGCGTTTAAATTCAACGCAGCTGGCAATAATTTCGTGTTAAACTTAGCTTTTCGCATTTGTTTGGGTAATCTCAACTAGTTAGCCGTGTTTAACGAGGGTAAAATTTCCGTATTGGGGCGTATTTAATCATACAAACTAAACCGTACCCAGACCCTAACTTCTATAGTTATACGCGATAAAATTGCATGCATAAATAAGTACACCCTAATATGAAAATTTTCCCTTAACGAGTTATATCGGACTGGTATCTTGAAAGTGAGTGTGACTATTTCCTATGTTTTGTGCCCACTTAAACATGGCAAAGACTGATTTTAAAAGTAGAATTCTTTCAAATTCCGCAGCCAGCCCAAGTGATGTCTTAAAGCTTCATTTATGATTACTGCATTTCCAATTAGGTTTTGATCCACAACAATACTGAGCGTCCCGCTCTTTGAAGACAAATTCAAATAGTGTAGTACTAAAGGAATCAGAAGAAATAGTAGAGCCGAGTAATTTAATAGTTAGCAGCCTCTCACGGTTAACTGGCCGCCATCTTGAAGTGGGCATAAAAATATAATTCGCCCAGGTAGCGTGCAAACAACCTCGCATCTTTTATTTTAAATTCCTTTAAGTTGCATGGACATTATTTCTAAGGTATATAGTTTTGTTACACTTTTTCCAAAGGAACTTTCTCAGCTAATCGCTAGCTTACCGAAGTCCGCCATGTTGAAATGGTCAAACAGAAAGAAAAGCTCGGCCCATTAAAACCATTTTTTCCACTATATCAGAAACCAAAGGCTCCTTGGAGCCAACTCATTCATGTTTGTTTGTGCGCTATACCATGGTATTCTTGAGCATTGGGGTATACCAACTCTCACAGCGTTTCTCGCGGTGAGCTATAAAAATCCCCAGGGCCTCTAACCACTAACCAAACTAATCAAAGCAGCTAGGTAACTTATGAACCTGCCCATCAGACACTTTGTTCAAATATTGGCGAGTCCTAGCTCTTAGGAATTTGGCTTTTATTCCTCAGGGAAAGGCTTTGGGGGTGAGAAAAAACTTTCTTTTGTAGTAATAACAGATCATTTCTGGTCACAAGACATGCTACCCTAAACACGCCAGTGCCTCTTAGAGCTTCTAGATAAAATGTATAAATAGCTGTTTTTTGCGATTAGAAAACTGCAGTAATTAGCTTTTAGTTCCAGTGTGTCAGTAAACAGTGTAGATGCTGTCAATAATAATAATACACACAGCACTGTTATCAAATGTTTATTGCTACCTGCATTGCACATGTATTTTTGTTTGATGTCCCATATAGTAATATTTTTTTTATATAAGTGTACTAGTTCCTCTGCACTTAGGCATTTTCTGTTAGGAATACAATAATTCTTATTGAATTCATCCATAACATGACATAATGAATACCCAATTGTTTTTTCAACGACCACTGATTAACAGAGGCTACAGTAATTGCTGTTAAACCAGCAGGCATTATCAGTTAATTAAATCTTGTTAGGTTAGTGCTGTTTTGCCTCCTTGATTGCATTGAATTGAGGTTTTTGGAGAACGGAAAATGCTGGTTCTTTGAGCATTATTTGCTGTCATCACTGTTGGTGTTCATTATTCTTGACTGTCAGATGATAAATTTGCTTTTGCATAGTACCTGGAAACAAAAAACGGTGATTAGCAGGAAGTTTGAAAGCTTGTTCACATTGAATTAGGTGGAACTAACTTTGTCCTTACACTAAAATTATCCTATTCCTCTTACCGAACTTAACTGATTTTTGTGCAAAGGAAACACAACTGCGGTATAGGTAAGGATTTTATGAATGAGGATTCTTTTTTTTGCGAATATGTTATTAAATTTTGCACCATATCAGCTTCAACTAAAACAAAGGTGAGTGTTTTCAATGCAAAAATTAGAATTGTTGACAAAGGACTTCCACAAGTTATATCATTTTGTGCAGTTTCAGATCCTGTTGGGGTTATATTTGAATTTGCTACTGCAGATACATAATGTAATTCACCAAAGAGGCCAATAAAAATATTTGTTGACAGAGAAAAAATTGTGTTTGATTCTGTAATATAAATTGTCAACTTTAGAGCATTTGCTACGGCTTGAATTATAATTGCATCAGCCCATGTGCCTTGTTGTTTCATATCGTTAAGATAAACTTGCCAAGGGCACTCTATAGATTCTACAAATAACTCTACATGATCTATAAGATGTTGTACCAACAGTGCGCACACAAAAATGGTAATCAGGAGTACCATACAACTGATGTGAAACAGAGCGAAGGAGGCAGTCTAGACCACAACCAGTTTCAATTGCAGTTCTACCAAACTCAAAATAGTCTGGCGTGCAATAATGAATCTGTAGTTGTTGAAGAGCATGCTTGATTTATGTTTTCAGTATCACTGGAAGGACCTGTATATCTTTACTTGACAAAACCATGCGTCTTGATACCCACAACGTATGTAAACACATCAATTTAAGTTGCTTTAAGCCAGTTCTATTTGTATAGAAACAAGCATGAGGTACTTTCTTGTGTTTGGGGAATCTTAGTCTTACAATAACAAAGTAAATCCAATACTGTTACTCAAATGATGATTCAATGGCTTATATTTACGATTTACTACAGCATACCATTCATTGGTTAACTTGTAATAAGCACTACTTTTGCAGTTAAAATATGCATGTATTGTGTATTTTCAAAGACTGAGGGACAGATTTAAGGAAACGCTTGCACAATGCACAAGTTCAGCAAGTTTAAGCTGAAGTTTGCGTATATTTAACATGAATGCAAAGGTTCTCTATAATGAGATCGATATTAATAGCCCGGCCAAAATGCTCAAAATTAGGAAGTGGCTTATCGATCCGGCGTATGTGCTGCTCGTATAATGAGCAAAAGCAATAATAATCAAAAATCATAAATGAATTAAACTCCAAACACGTACCTGTGTATAGTAAAAAGAAGCCAAGCGTGTCTATCCCAAAATGGCGACTGTCGTTACCACGCACTGACAGTCGTTTCATGTGCTATCTCACTTGTGTCGGATGTGGCGTAGCTCGCATCAAGTTTACTTCCGTCAACAGTTCACGGGCTACATGCAGCCCACATCGCAATAACTCATTCATTGCGCATGCGCATGAATGAGTTAAAAAGGGAGTTCTTAGAATGATTCATCTCCTATCTTATATCAAGGCTCAAAGAATCATATTGCATTTTTTTTGCTTGATTAAGTTCTTTTTCTCTAGCTTCCTTGAATTTAAACGATTTTCAAAGACTTTAGTAATATTTGAATTTAGAAAATAAGCACATAATAAATCTTAATCTCTTCACACTTGTCGTGGCTTTCATTGACTTCTGGAGTTTTGTTCATCGCCAAACAAAACTTTACACAGACATTCCCAACTGTCAAGTGGCGCGATAGTTATGTCATAGTGATTGCTGATTGGTTATCATAAAATGAACAAACATTGCCCGGACAATGGGAAAGGAATGTTGCTCTCGGGTAAGCAGCCGTTCCTGAGGAGAAAAGCCTTGCGTGACGACTCAGGCAGCGGCTGCGAAGGAGACTAGAAAAATAAAGGTACAGAACAGACAAAATGGTCCCTCGAAATAATTTTGCTGGACTTGTTTTCTTCATTATTCATTTAAAACATCACACGTCGCAAACAGCGACATAGACGGCCGAGGGGGAGTGGTGAAGTCGATCGACCAGATAGTGAGCTTCTGTTTAGACCTTTTGGAATGTCTTGAAATGCTTCCAATTAATCCATCAAGGTAAAAATAAATTTTGCTTTTATTTTCGTCTCCATTTTGACTTATTAATAGAAAAATTGTTGAGTCGGCTAAAGCCTCGTCAACCTGTGAATCCGGGCTTACCAGAAAAAACTGGCTGGCTACGCCCCTGATAGGTATAATTAATTCACTTCCGATATATTGGCGAGGAGCTGAAAAATAAAAAAAGTCTGACCACAATAGATTAGTGGATCTCAAACAAAAGTTGAAAAACTGAAACAAAATAGTATGTATGTATAATTATTTTCAAAGTTAGCTCCCGAACCCACAGCTCAAAAACGTTTTCTTGAAAAATATCCCGATTGGGATTGGGAGTCCATATACGAGCTTCTGAAAAATATTAGCATCAATATCCACACAAGATCCTTTAAGTACAAAGTGGTAAATAGAATATTATACTCTAATAAATTGCTTTTTAAAATGAATTTTACCAACACCGAGAAATGTACTTCTTGTAACGAGCATGAAGAAACAATGGAACATTTGCTAGTTTTGTGTAAATACACTACCCAGTTTTGGGAAGATGTAATTGATTGGTTCGAACAGTACACAGTTAAAAAAGAAAAATTAATCATTTTCAGCATACTAAATTGTAATAACTTTACTCTGCTAAATCATTTCATACTGATAAAAAAACAAGTTATCTACAAATGTAAAAACAAACTTATAAAAGCAGCATAAGACATAGTTACATTCATTAAAGCGGGTTTACAACATAGTAAAGTATATTGCACAAAAGAGAGAAGCTTTGGAGAAACGCTATAGCAAATCGGAAAAGCTATTAACATAATACTGCGGGAAAATTAGTTTAACCACCAAAATTACTCGATCACTCAATATAAACCTGTATTCTTCCAACAATTCTGTAACCTGTAATTTTTATTATTTAGCTACATCCTGTGTAATTGCACCCATTTTATATGTAATTATGTAATAATATCAATAAACAAAAACATGGAAATTAAAAATTATAAATAGATAAATGAATAAGCTAGTAGATATGGAACGGTAATTGATAGCACCAACAAACGTAGTGTTAAATAACAAATCTTGTTAATTACACTTAGTGAACATAAAACTATTTTTACTTGGTTGTCTACATTATCATGTTCAGGCATTTATACAACGCATGTGATTCACTTCTTTTACGTTTGGTATTTTCTCAGAATGAATTTCGGACAAATCTCATGTCATCAAATCAGAGAGACATCTTGTCCAAAAAGTTAAGACGAAGAAATTTATTTTCTAACAAAATCCATAAACAGACATTTTACTTGCCCACGTTTCACAAAACTCTGATTTCATAAACACTGATAAAAAGGATACAAAACACCCTTATCTAAGTACACACCCTTTGTCGCAACGTTCTCTAATGCACCTTTCACTGAAGTAAATAGATTTGGATCTAGCGTCCACAACATGCCTAGAACTGTTTGATAGTTTTCATAGTTTTCGCATTCAAATGAAAATGAACATTATATGAAACTATTTTTAGAAACATAGGCTTTACGTAGATATAAAAATTATAGCTTTTCTTCTGGTGTATCAAAATTTAGCTGCCGCATGAAAGCACTCTCTTTGTGTCAAGAACGTCTGTATATGTCTCAAAATTGTTTAGATTATGTTACTTAAGAAAAGTATAAAAGAACTTGTAAAGTTGACTACTTCGGATAGTCGCAAACACTGTCTTCAGTATTAAAGTTGTCTGGTACAACTCAAATCTGCCTTGCGAGTTATTCTGTCAGCCACGCCTTTTACAAAAGACCGCAACCATCCAAAAGAAAAGAAAAACCTTCATAACAAAAACTGGTTGAGAATCCCTAACAGTAGTATTGGTTTTTTGATACGGTAAAGATAAATTTAGCCAGTTAGAACCTGATCTTGTGTTATAATTATGGTGCTTGTTGACAAGTAGAAAGGACCGATTAAAAACAACAAAAAAATCGCAATAACCAACTAGGCTAACCAGACAACGATTATAAAATAGTTCAAAAATGACTTTTTCTGAGCGTTACTGCGAGTTCCGGAGGAAGTGCTTGTTGACTGGTTTATGGTCGGGGTCAACTTAATTTTAGTGCTTTTCAACAAATGCTGTTAGTCATTTACCTACCCTGGAATATGGAAAGCTGAGTTAGCTTAGACGAAAAGATCACACATATTCAAATCTCTGTAAAGTCGCCAATTGAATCGGGAGCCTGGTGGCTTGAAGGCAGAAATCTTACCAACCTCCATGCGCCAACCGGTTCCCCTTGTAGAAAAAATACAACTCTGAAACTCGAAGTGTTACTAATTGTTATCACTAGCAATTCTTGCAGAGAATTTTTAAAAGTTTAAAAATCCTTACTTGGACAATGCTGCGTGTTACAAAGTTGTGTTTCATTTTTTGTCCCATTGCATTTATTTGCCCCGTTCACTGGAGGTGGATTAGTACAAGAGCGCATGCGTGATTGGGTTCCCTTACCACAAGTCTTGGTACATTGAGTCCAGTTTGACCAAGGTGAAAACCTTCCGTCAGCAGCTTGGCAACACAACGCGAAATAGATTAGTGAACGTGAATGTTATCAAGTAAGCTAAAATATATTTATTGGTAGATAAGCTGTCACAATGTTGCTATTTATATATACGTAAATGTTTTTAAAACCCATTCCTTCCTTGATTAGTTTTACTTGGTCTTGAAGAAGTTGCTAAACATTTTCCTTGTTTTATTACCAAAATCCTATAAAGTTATGAAAGTTAATGCTTCAAATATATTTCGATAATTGTCACACATTCTTGTCGTTGAAAAGACTGGAACATTTCGACTGTAAGCTGATAAGCGTTAGTTATACACATTTTTTTGTTTGTGCCGTGATTAGTTGATCTAAAGGTTTCCTGATTGGTTGACCTACCCCGTCTGTGTTTCTATATATGGCGTTCATCCAAGCTTGAGCGTTCAGATGACACTAAGAATACTTTTATCCCCGTTGCAGTGTAACTTTCTGTAATTGGTTTATATCAAAATAATATTTACAGTTTTACTTTTTAAAATTATAAATAATTAGCCACAAAGAGTAATTTTTCAGTGTGATGACTTACGTATTGGCATGGTAACTGAGGTAGATGTGTTTAATTTTGTAAAGATCGAAGTTGGATTAGGTGTTGCTGCAATTGTAGAAGATCTTGAAATGATCCTTTCTGTTGTAGCAAACAACATTGGTTTTGTAGCAAAAAATTCAGACTTTGTTACCTGGGTAACAAATTTAACTGTTTTTGGAGTTTCATTTGTACCTATAAGAATTGAAAATATTCCTTCAGTCATCTTTGCAATTAAAAGGTTATCTAATTTTATAGTATTTAGAATACCGCAGGAAGGTCTTTCTGTGTAAATTGCAAAATGTAAGTTTCGTAGTCTCCACTATATATTACACTGAAAGAGAGTTTGTGTAAAGAATTTGGTTTAGTATTTTGTATTGGTAATGTAGGGTTTCCTCTTCATTCGTCTTCAAGGTTTATCTGCTAAATAAAAGCGTAGTTACCCTTCAGCATTTTTTTTCAGTTTGCACATGCATCTGACTTGTATATGTGACAGTATAACCGTTTTATCCTGTGCACTTTAATTCATAACAAAGTTCCCAATTTCTTAAGTTTAAAGTAATATTATTCACACAATGAAAGGCAAAGGCAATAGTAAAAAGCATCTAAGTTTCCATAATTATTATGCACATGCTCGTACATCTCACTCCATTCGCCTTTGCCATCTGAACCACTGTTTCCTTCAATCCCAACATCTCCATTAGGTCCGCACATTGCTTTCACCGTTGCTTTCTCGGTCCTTCTCAAAACTGCCATCTCATTTTCCCTCAAACACCATGCCTCACTCCCATATGACATTTCTGATCTTACACAACATCGATAAACCATTTACTTTATTTTAAGCAAGAACATTTTTGAGTTCAGCAACTCTCTAGATTCCTTTAATGTCACCCACCCAAATCTTGCTCTTGCTGTCACAGCTGCCTCGCAACCACCACTTACATTCACCCTATCCCCCAAGTAACAGAGCTCTCGCTGTTTCCACTTCTTCACACAACTCCTCCCCCGGTTCCACTAGTCCATCAACTTAATTGCTTCTTGTAACTTTCACACACAAAATCTTTCCCCAACCTCGGGGTCACCCTCTTTAACTTGGTGCATCTTCCATGGATCTATTTCCCGCATTTCACACACAACACCGAGTTTGCCATTACTCGCTTCCCACAAATACCACATGGATCAACTATACATACAGACACTTTACCTTCTTCCCAACTTGCTACCACCTTTGTCTTCCCGAGGTTCACCTTCAGTCCCTTGCTCTCAAGTGCCTCCTTCCATTTCCAAAACTTTTCCCTCAGTCCCCCCATCGTTTCGCTCGTCAGAACCATGTCATCTGTGTACAATATCTCACACATCAAACCATTTCCCACAGTCTTCATAACTAAGTCAACCACGATCACAAAAACCAAAGGCAACAACATTCCTGGTGCACACACCAACTTTTTCCTCAAACTCCTTAGACAACTATATATAGCCCAACTCTGACTCTTGTCTTTACACCTTTATACAAACTCGTCACTGCTCACACCATTGCCTCTGGTATACCTCTCTTCCTCATTGCCCATTCCAATACCTTCCTCGTGACTCAGTTAAATGCCTTTTCCAGGTCAACGATGCACATATACAACTTCTTTCCCTTGTCTAAGTATTTCTCTTGTATCCTAGAAATGAACACTGCAGATATCGTTCCTTTGCCTGGCATAAAGCCAAATTGCATCTCGTCCACTTTCACCATACATCACAATCTCCTCTAGCAATGTCACTCCCCTACACGCCCCACAACTTATTGCATCCCCTTTCCCCTTGAAAATTGGTACCGCAACACTCAGCGTCCACTCATCTGGCATTCCTCTTCCATCCAACACACCCTGACACAGCTCTACCATCACACCAAAAAATCCAAGACTTATTTTCTGAATTTTACAGTATTTATTTACGGAAAAAGCAATTGTCATAAACTCAACGAAGCATTTATAGTTTGTGGCTTTTCAAAAGCACTTCAACCATAAGGTGTACAAAAAATTATTCTCATTAATATTAGGTTTGTAGGACGACAAAACCGTAATAAAACGCACTGGTCCGTTTTATGACTTCATGTTTGGCTTAACATATAAGACGTTTCTTAGGAATTTTTAATATTTTTCTTCTGTTTCATTTTTGTTTACGTTACAAATTACAACAATAAGAACGAGTAAAGACAAATACCTGTATTTGTGGTAGCATTGCTTGTAGACAGATGGAGAAACATTGAGCTTCTCGTATGTGATATAATAGCTGGTGACGGTGTTATTTTTGTCATGTAAAGTAATGTACTTGTAGCAGCAGCAGAGGAAAATGACACATGCACAATGTCTGTTCCTGTTGACAACTTATCATCTTTGTAAGTTATTACTGGGAAGAGATTACATCCCAAATTTGATGAGTTCATTTACTTTTAAGAATTTAATTTTAAAACTTAACACTAGTACAACTCAGCTAGTGAATTCTATAAGTCTGCCTAGGTATACTAAATAGAAAACTAGAAAACTATCATGAAAACTAGAAAACTATCATGCAAAAATATGCATTGCCTATAGAAATTTGGTAATCATATATTTTTTTGACTAATGACGTCAGTTAGAGGACGGAGTATGACTGGGAGACAGTCTTTGATGACACGCATATTGACATTGTCTATTCCTGCTGACTTGCTTGAGGCCATAGATGTTATCCTGCGCCCAACGTGTTTACAGGAGATCAAGGAAAAATCAAAACTGGCTAAAGAGTCTGGATAGTAGTCGTTAGATGTTGTAAAGGTTTCAATGGCTGTTTGAATTTTATTATCTCGTGCCAATTGTGTAGCTTTCTGGGCGATATTTTTTTCCAACTGAGGTGAAGTAATGGTTGAACGTTTCAGCGACAGTGGTTTAGCCCCTGCATCGCGCTGTCTGAGTGGAACGTTTGTCTTGATGATTTTCCACAACGATCCGGGGTTGTTTTTATGCTCGTGTAGTTCATTGAGGGTGTATCCCTTCGGGCATTGATTTTTTCCATTTTTCCTTTGAAATTTAGTTTAATTTTCATCTTTTGTATATACTTAGAATAGGATGCCATTTCGTATTTGCATACGTATTTTGTCACATATACACAATCACAGCGTCATATAACAACACATTTGTAACATGTTTCAGGATTTTTGAAAGTATTGCATGCCATTCATTATTCCTTAGACATATTCCCTTTGAGGTTTAGTTCTTATCTTTTACATGTACTTAAGTAGGACGCCGTTAGTATTTTGCACTGAATCGCATAGCTAAAATGAATCTCACTCGCTGATTGGCTAAAATTACCAATAGATGAGGGGGTATTTCACATGGAATTTGCACTTTTGCAAATTTAGCTTTTTTGCAATAAACCGCTGGATTTACGCGACACATCACTGTTTTGTTTGTGTACATTTTTAGCAATACCGACAAAACGGCAAATGTCGGAAAATGTCCAAGATTTGTTACAGGTTCAATTGGAACTTAAACCGATAAGCAACTTAAAGATTTCAAGAAAGAAATGGAAGCAAAGAACAGAAACAAGCTTTATCAACTCCTTAGTAAATTTGGCCATTTATTTACAATTCGGCGACATGTCAGTATGCCGGCGAGCAAGGTATTTATTTTTGTTTCCTTCGGCTAGACATTGTTGCTCTAAAAATTGCTTTTACTTTTTTAATGCTTGATTAATTGGAGTTTTATGGCTTTTTGCCGACAGTCACTGCTTTGTTTTGTTTTCATGTTGCTGCATTGAACGATCGCAATTCCATGTTGTCCAGAGACAAATTTTGTTGTCTTGTATATCTTCTCTTTTTGTGCGGGCTAGGTTACCTAGCTCGCATTATTGCTATCGAAATGTAACTCTTGCTGTAACAAAAGGTTCCTGTCAAAACCGGCCGCAGATGACATAAAGCAGATCATCTACGAGAACAGACCAATCATCGGCCGAGTTTTTTAAAGAACACCAATCACAGACGAGCAAAAGTTGACACCTTTTCAGTTTGAATTGCAGTCTGTGTTTTTTAGTCAGTATACGCGAGACCTTCGAGGTTGTCGTGTCTCTGGTTGTGCTTGGATGGGTAAGATTAGCTTGTGTATTTTGTCACTGTTTTCGAAGCTTGCAAAGGTTAAACGGAAGATGTGTATTTTATCACTGCCTTCAAAGCTTGCAGAGTTTAAACGGAAGATGTGTATTTTATCACTGTTTTCAAAGCTTGCAGAGTTTAAACGAAAGATGTGTATTGTATCACTGCTTTGAAAGCTTTGAGAGATTTAGCAGAAGAAGGGCTTTGGGTTCAGACTGGACAATAGAACAAAATTAATGATACATTACACTCTTTTTTTTATTAAGAACCAGTAAAATTTAGCTCAGGCTCAATGTTCTTATTTTTTCGGGCATTTCAGCCTCAAAATGTTCTTATTTTTTTCTTAAAATTCTGTGTTCTCTATAATGGCTCCAAATGTGGTTATACCGTACTGTACAGTACTTCACTGTAGGGGCCCTGACCTGCAGGGTGCCTAAACCATTGATAACATTAAACAGTTGCATTTAATAATTGTAAAAAGTGGGCCAAGCTTACAGAACCCCAACGCTACAGACCTGTGGCAGCCCGTCGATGCAGGATTTGCAAAGTTGGTTAAGAAGCTGGCTGTACAAGAACATCATTTGGAGGAGAACGCAGATCAATGGTATGGGAACACTAAGCCATTTTCAGCGAAAGAAAGGCTAGTACTCATATCTCACTGGGTTGGCAATGCCTACAACAGAATTGTGTCCGAGCACTATCAATCGTTTGTATGGCAAGTATAGGAGAAGAAAGGTTGTCTTATTACTGCTGACGGCTCTGATGATGCAAAGATACAGCCCGAGGGACTCCTAGCGTACAAGGTGCAGCCGCCATTGCCGATTGACTCTGCAAATGCAGCCCCTACCTCCAATGTGACCGAGCCAGCAGAGCAAGACCCAGGAAACCGCAAACAATTACTGAGCGCGAAGACAAGGAAAGTGACCGAACAACAGACGCTCCGCTTGTGGGCAGACAGCTGCCCGATCCTTTTCACGCTATTCTCAAACGATCTACCATCGTCTATTATTTCAGGTTCGATATACATGTACGCAGACAACACGACGATTTATTGTATCGGTGAGACAGCGGATATGGCAGTTGCACCGCTAAACAACGCGTTAAATGAAATCTACAAATGGTGTTTGAAAAACCGATTAACGCCCCATCCAGGTAAAAGCGAGGTTACGCTGCTAAATAGAAGAACCGTACAATGACCTCTGGCCCCTGCGCGTCTTGGCCACTCAATTCTCAATTAGGTTACAACTACACGTTTGCTTGGCATGACAGTTGATAATAAAATCACATGGTTACAACACACACTGGAACTTAAAAAGAGTTTTGCTAAAAAACTCGATTTATTAAAACGTTCTAGGTTTTTACCGAAAA
>JAOBAY020057115.1:0-13011 GCA_025331085.2 Zoanthus sociatus
TAGTATCAATGTTTATTTACATGGAATAAAAATAATAATAATAAAATCAAATAAAAATAATAAAAAGAAGAATAAAATGTTAAAATTTTAGTAGCTCTGGGACATCCCAAGTCTAATTTCTGCAGCAAAATATAAAATATGTTGCTCTAATTATAAGATTAATAATTTTTCTAACAATATAAAGTTGATGTTTTTTATCAATTCCAATGTTATTCATTGAGATGTTAGGTTGTGTAGCAATTTGCCTTCATGATTAGAACGGAAATCTCTAAGAACTTCTTTAGTAGATTTGTAAACATAGTATTGAATGTTAGTGTGGCAGCTTGATGATTTCCAGAGATCTTTAATGGAATCGTTACGTGACTTTTTCAAGGAATTTCGGAGAACTGTTTGACATTGAATGAACTAATAATATTAATAATAATAATAATAATAATAATAACTAATTATAATTATTAATAATAACTAATCATAATTATTAACAATAATAATAATAATAACATTAATAATAATTACAATTATAATAATAATAATAATAATAAAAGTTAAGAACCGAGCCATCTTAAGAAGGAATTGTATGGAGTTATTAGAGCATAACTGTGGTAATATCTCGCTGACAATTAGCACTAACAAGCCGATTATTTGGCAAGGATACAATTTTAGTTTTGATCTCTCGGATGATTTCAAGAAATCTCACAAGGTCACAAATTTTAATTTTGAGATGTCACACTTTACCACTCCACTGACTGACGTGGCCATTTCCAACTTAAAGGATATGTTTTCTTTTTCACTAAAACTCGAACGGCACCTTTTTCAGCATATAAAGAACAAAAACGTGTCCGGTATGTTTAGAGAATGTAGACAATCTATCAAAACTCAGTTTAAACCTCGAACGACCAAGCAGTTTATTGTAACAAATCAATCCAACGGAAGATCATTTAATTTGGACTCCCCCATCTAACGTTTTGGTTGCAGAAGAATTAATTTGGTATCCAAAATTAGCAGGCTCAAAGCTCGACTATTGTCTGTTTTTAAAATATTATCAAAAGTAACATCAATTGATGACGTCATAACTGCGATGTTTTGAAAACTATGCATTTTCTCCCAAATTTTAGAAATTATTTTTCGGAATTTATTTGTTTTATGCTTTGGCTTCTATGACATTTATGTTTGCATAAATTGGAAAGAATAATTATCTTGAAAAGACTTTTACAATTATGTGTTTTTTCCGGAAATTCTATTTTTAAAAATTACACACCAAACTTATCCAAAATTTTTATTTTAAGTTTATTCATAATGAACAGCAATTGAAAATTTGGCGGGCAACAATAAAACACGTTAGAAAAAAAAAAATTAAAAAAAACGAGGGTAGGAGGCCATTTAACCCTCCCTGGACGTTCGAGGGTAGCAGGTCTATAGCTTACTTTCACATCGCGACGGCCTGGGTACAAGTCCATTTATTCTGATAACTGTGAAATAAGAACGATATAGGAAGACCGCACTGTAAATAGCGATCCCACAGTTTGGTGTTAGAGGGATGAATAGCTAACGATTTAGAGCTGTTTTGAAATACAAAAAATTTAATAACAAACGTATGGGTTACGGACAATATTCTGCATAAGTGTCCGGAAACCATACATTTCTTTGGAGATATTTAATACCAAACTTTGAGATTTTGAAATTCAACAGTGTGGTCTTTCTTTCTATACAGTTTTATTTTGCAAACTTGTACCCAGGCCCTCACGATATGAAAATAGAAATAAATAAATAATAAATACTTTATTCAACGCCAATTGTGAAGGAAGTAGTTGCCCATTCTTCCTAGCAAAGGCTAATGTTTAATCGCTCGACGGTTCAGATCTTGGCGTGAAAGTTGAATTTGCAGAGGGAGGAAAACCGGAGTACCCGCAGAAAAACCCTTGGAGTCAGATCGAGAACGACAAATCTCAGCCCAAATGCGGAGCCCAGGACTCGATCCCGGGTCGTAGAGGTGGGAGGCACGACTGATGACCACTATGCCAACCTGACTCCCCTAAAGTTGACAATAAGCTATAATTTGATATAAAATTATGACTTTTGGTATCTACGGTTTAGACAGTCGCACTGCACATCGTATTGATACAAAGCAAATCTTCATTTTAGCTAAATATTTAATTGCCAACGAACCTGTCCAATACATTTGGATGGAGTAACATTACTGCTACTCTCCTCCTCCCTGTCAGTCGTCACTGTGTCACTGTTTGTCACTCGTACAGCCACATCTCCTGGGTTGTACACAAAGTCCTCATGCTCGGCAATGTCATATACACTGACGTCTTCCTCAGTGCTCGTTACCAAGCCCTCTCTGGTGAACCACTTCACACTGCACAGTCTAGCGTCGTGTTTTGTGGTCAGGACAACTCCATATTTGGCGGCGCTCTCGTCTTACAAAAAGCAGCACAAAACAGCTCTTATTATATGGCTTTCTTATTACAATGGCGATCGCTCGCCTTAAAAGGCAAGCACTGGTAAAATGCGACAATAGAAAACCAACATGATGGCCTAAAAACAAACTTTTACCAAACCTGGCCAGGCAATATTGAACATCAAAAAGTTTCAATGCTATGGTTGTTTCATTGTTGCAGAAAGTTGTGTTGATCAGCGATGTGAATCTCACTATGTACAGAGTACTGTATACTATTAAGTCATCTGTTACGTGTAAACACTGAGACGTTAAACCTTAAAACGTTAAGATTTTTGCTTTAGTTTTGAACTTAATATTTATAGAAGTAAAAACTTGTTTCATTTCTTTCTATAAAAACTTATACACCTGAGAATTTTTAAGCTTTGTTTAATCTTAGATGTAAATACTTATAAGTATAGCTATAGTGTATACAGAGCGATATTTAGAAAGCCTCGAGTGTTAAGGTAGAAAGGGTGTACTAAAATGTATTGAGAGGAACATTGAAAGTGTTTATTTTATTTTATTTTATTTTATTAGCTTCGCCTGATAATAAATTCAAAAATACATGTTACATTATATACAATGGGGCTTGACAATGTACAAACGAAAAAAAAAAAGAAAAAACACACAAAAAATGTCAGGCGGGGTTGCCACAACAGCAGATGCCAATTACTGTGGTCCCCGATTAAAAAGAAAAACGAAAATTATAAAAAGTGTAAAACTATATGCAGGATTAAAAACAGCAACGGATATTGGTGTTGAGACTGCGAGACGAGTTACAGTAAGGACAGATAGATTTCCAAGAACGTGGGTTTTCTGGGTCATAAACGGATTTGAGTGCGCTAAGGTAATAGTTATAGAGTAACGATTTGAATTGACTAAGCGGGAGTTTTACAGATAAGTTAAGATCGCTCGATAAAGTGTTCCATATTCTTGTTGTTCTATTTAAGAAAGATCTCTGGAAGGTTGTGGTTTTACATTTCCTTGAAAAAAAGTGAGGACTGTCAGGATTATATGATCGAGTTACACGGGTTACATGAATTTTTGGAACAACAGAAGAATTAAGGTTTACGATTCCTGTGACAGATTTAAAGAAAAAAATCATATCTAATAGTTCATGCCAGTAGGAGATAGGAAGTAGGTTCAGTTCAATCAATCTGCTGGTGTACGATTGTTCACAAAAGAAAGGTAGGCTTAAAATGAATTTAGTGGCGCGCCGCTGTACTCTTTCAATCTTCCTCATGAGGTCTACAGACTGCGGGGTCCAAACTTGAGTAGCATAACCAAGATGGGATCTGACTAATGTTAGGTACGCTGTACGTCTCACTATTGGGCTTTTTATAAACATTGTGTTGCGTCTGACAAATCCCAATAGTTTGTTGGCCTTTGCGCATTGACTTGAGACATGCGTGGCCCAACTGAAATCATCGGTAATGTGTGTAACAGAATGTGCAGAGAACACAAAGGGCAAAAACATAGTCCTCAAATTGAATCATTCAGTCCTATTCCGAAAAAGAGGAGAGTAAAATACCAGATACAACAAAACAACAGTGTTATAAAATTTCAAAGAACACAATTATTTTAACCGCCTTAACATTGCAACAAAGCAGTCTGTAAACACTACTGCCTATCTTCTATTACTAAATCGCGTTTTGTTGCTGTAAAAAAAATTACTCAAAGCCGAACTTACCACGTTTATCGCTCACAAAATCACCAGGGAAAAACTCCAGTTCATCCAAATGGAAAACAGGAGTGAGCTCTGTTGACAAAATCCTGTTTCCTTCCGTGCCATCTTGCCAGACAACATCCACACTAGTATAGGTACACAGTACCTCCACACACACTCTGTCCCCACTATTTACTTTGATGAGTGGTAAAACTTTTCTTTTACGGCGTGGTCGCTTCCTTCTTCTCTTTGGTACCAGTTGCCTCACGCCCGAGTCATGCTTCTGAGTACTGCTTGACCCTTTAGTCCTAGGCACAACCGTGTCACCACCGTCTGAATCATCGTCGGCGTCACCAGAATCTGATCCAGCCATCTGGTTGGTATCAAAACTTTCGCTGTCTCCTGCTTCTGAAGCAATTGATGTTACACTGGATTGCATGTGCAGCTTAGGTCTAGCCTTCGCTGATGCTGTTTGTGGTTGGTTGATGCCACTATCATCTGATTCGGGAGTGTCACTCTGGGTCTTCTCCTGCTCAGATCCAGTGTTCGCTGTCACGGCATGATCCTTTTGATGCAACAGATCAATACATCAACAGGACAAAAAATGATTTTTTTTTATTCACAAGGAGCTTACAATTCCAGTTTCATGCTGGGGATTTGGAGATCTGTGGTCGTTAAGCAGGACTGAAGTGGTTCATACTATGATACTACAGTTCCCAAGCAGAGGTATTGTACTCTATACCTTAGGATCAATAGTCAACTTAAAGTCTTGGTTCTCGGGTCCGTTTTAAAATTGGCTGACCCACGAGTGACACAATCAGAACTACATATTTTTTTACTCTAAAGAAGGCTGCAGTTTCAACAGAAAATTCAGTTTTTAAGACCATTTTTATCTAATACATAACATCTAGATTTTTATCTATATATTTTCTTTAAAAACTTAGATACGTTTTTTTAGCACATTATATTATTATGCTAGTACTGCTACTTATATTATTAATAACAATAAATCATTATTCTCACAGCTGTTTCCGTTGCTTTCTCTGGCTCAGCTTCTAAAGAGGTAACATTCTCTGAATCAGCAGCACAAACGGTGTTTAGACTACAGCTACTGGCTTCCTGCTTCTCCTCTTTTTCTTGTCGCTGGGTTCTGCACACCTTGGAAACCTGGCTGCCTTTGGAAACATCGCGAGGTTTAACTGTATAAAATGCTTTATCTCCAATTTGAATGCTTGCATGCCTGAAGTAATTGACCACGTTTAGTCTAGAACAAAGTGAGAATGGATCAGATTTAATCATGAAACTATTCAAAAAAGGAATAAACTGTATGACTTAAAATACCCTCTGGGTTGAGTTGTTCAAAAGCCGAATGGCGCTAACCTATGGTTAAATAACTAACCCATGGTGTTGTTCTCGACCTTACAGAAACAGATGCGAGCTTAAAATTTGAGATTATAAAGTTTTTTCCTTAAAAACTCTGAACAGTATTTTATAAACAGTGTAATCTTTTCCTTAGAGACATGTTTGGCGCAGAAGACATTTGCTTTCTGACCACAAGGTTTTCAGTTCAACCATCGCTTTGACGAGATTTGTATACTTACAAATGCGACTTTTTTTTCCACCTAAGCTAACTCAGATTTCCATCTTTCCAGGGTAGGTAAATGAGTACCAGTGCTGCCAGGAGCTAACCTGCAATGGATTAGTGTCTCGTCCAGGGGGAGTCAAAGACTCTCATTCACTTAACACTAAACTAGAATTAAACGCCGGCTCCATGGGCCACCTTGGTTCATAAGGAATTTAGCTTTATCTAGCTTGAGAAGTAGTTACTGCTGAAATTTTTGCTCGACCCAGGGTTAAATTTAACCAACCTTTGAGCAACCCAACCCTGAACATTTTCAGCGATGATTTTGTTTCAAAGGCAGTAGTTGTTCAGGGTTATGTGCACACACCTTCTCCCTGCTTGTTTATGTTTTACGGGTAGGCCACATTGTCGGCAACTTTTCCCTACTGATATTTCGATGACGTTTTACTTCATTTATATTGACAAGGGGTTCACTTTTGTGAATTTCTAAGATTGCAGCATTTCAGTTAATTTTTTAGGGGTACGACTAAGAAATTTAAGTGGCGACTAAAAAAACTGTCATTATAGAAAGCCCCAGCAAATTTTACTTGGTACACACATTTACCCCCAAAATGCAGTCAGAGGGTTATTTTTCAAAAGTTTAAATACTGTGGAATATGGCAGTGTTTTCCGTGACAGGAATGGAAGAATGATTGACTATTAACAGTTTTGCTACCTAGTACTGTTGACATATTTTTCATAACCCAAACTTTCTCTTAAAAACCGCATTTATGCACCCAAAGTTCCATCACCCTGTTCACTTGATACAGCTTCTCAAGTTTTAAACTTAATGCTTGATTATTTTTTTTTCTACAGGGCTCGATACTAACGGTAGCCAACTAACCACATACCAGTAGAAATTCAGTATTGGTTAATAGGCTCTCTCTGTTCACTAGCAACTTTGGCTAGTAAACAAAATGAAATTGACTGAACAAGTTTCTGTCTTTCTCAAGGAGAACATCAGAATTTTAACATTTGGCTAGTAAAAAATTTATTTGGATATTAACATCTCAGTTATCGCTAGCCTTTAGACTAGTAAGTTGAAAAGTTTAATAACAGTCCATTCCTGAACTACCTAAAGTTGTAAGCTAACGAAACTAATGGTAAACAATGACGTCGTACTGAGAACGCTCGATAGCAAAAAAGGGCAGTATGGAATAAATTAAATGCATTAATATTAAAACTCTAATTTCAATTTTAGATTCTTAATCAGAGATTTTAAAACAATTTACTTTGAAAGTTCATCCTCTTTGACTGATGCATGTGGAGGTTTCAGAGCGTCATCACTGCTAAGTTGGTTGGGATTACAAGCACCACACACCTGCCAGTTGATGTCACAGCCAGTGATAACTGTCTACAATGACAAACACCATAAGATATAAAATGATTTAGTAACATTGAGTTTTGAAATTTGCGTACTAATCAAAAGTTTGTACTGAGATTTTTCTAATTCATAACCTTACTTAGTCCAATTTCATTTATAATCTTATTTATAATCTTAATGGAGCCGAAATCACTTGTAGCATTCACACAACTTAAGTATCCTGCTGGGCCCGGTTTCTCAAAACCGGATTAGTGCTAACCCAGGATTAACTTTTTAATCCATGTTCTTGTTTCCAGCCTTCTATAGCTTGCTTTGGGCTGAAATTTTGGATTTAATATGTTTTTTTACTAACAAAACAGAGCAGAATTTTGTAAGCATCACAAAACTTTAGTTTTGAAATAATTAGTCCCTGAATTTTGTCTTAATCCAGGATTAAGTTAATCCGAGCTTTGTGGAACCGGGCCCAGTTTAACAAATGATGTTGTCAAGATAACCCACATCGTGGGTTACAGCTTGAAGCAAGCATTGTAATGGCAAAAGAGTGAGCCAAAATGTGTGGGCAGCAATCATAAATATTACTATCTTGGTATCTTAATGAAGAATGCATCAGATATGTTCACCACACTACCTTTAAACTAGTTTAACTACAGCGTTTTTTATCGTAGCGTAAACATCTGTATAACACTTTTTTATATTTACCTTTTTTTCAGAATTTGAAAAAACTGATGACAGTGGAATTACCTATAAGCAGGAAAAGGTTTGTGTTTTAAACAGCTACTTTAAATAGTTGTTTGATTACTTTGTGGCTCAGAATTGTAGATTTTTTACTAACGTAGAAAAACTATTCATTCTTGAAATGATGAAAATACAGCAAGACCTCTTTTGTTCATTACTTGAATTGTACTTAGAAACAAGGCACCCTTCTTTTTGTGTTGCAAATCTGTTGCGTTTGACAAGGGAAAGAGAAAGAGCTGGGTGTCTCTCAGTGTGGCATCCAAGAACAAGGACATTAAAATTGCCGTCCCAAAAAATAAATTTACCATGGTATGTTTCATCGGGAAACTGGTGTAAAGTTATGTCGCTTTATGGTGACATGAGCAGGAATTTCACACAGGATTCAGTCCTTTTTCTTTTGTTCTTGTGCAAACGTAGGCGTCATCAGGAATTTTTGAAAGGGGGTCAACTAAAGGTCAGGGAGTCTTCGAGCACCAGCAAAGGCATGACTATCCCAGGGAGATCACCCAACTCAAAAATTTCACCAGATTTACTGCTGTAGGGGGTGGGCCGTTACTCGGTCAAATATGGTAATAAGAGATAAAACTATTTGATTGAGATTATTCTAATAGGATTTATTTTTGAAAGTAAAAGAAGACTCCTTTTCTTGACCTTCGCACCTGACGACCCTCCCCTTACTACTCCTCTAGCAATTATTCTAGAATTAAGATTTAGAGCGGATAACTCAGCTTTGCGAGTAAGTCTTGTTACAGATTTTTTTGAATATTATGTCATTTATCTGTCATGTATATTTTTTCATTTTCAAAGAACTATGCTTATTTTACGTATTAACTCATGCTAGAATTAATTCACCATCATCTCTTCATCCCCAAATTACGCTAACTATGCAAGCTGCTCAAAAACGTGTTAATTCTCTTATTATTTCTAGTACAATATCATTTGATTGGGTTATGCTCAAACAATCTGCATTAGAAAGCCCTTCATTCGGACCATTTTGTGTTGGCACTTTGCAGAGTTACAAATGGATTGTCTGTTGATAGATTCACCCGGAACGTTTGGTACAAAACGTATCTTATTATCCAAAGGCCACAATGTAAATTCTTTTTACAATCATTTTTTTTTAGTACATAAACTCCCTAAAGCAGTCAGTTAGTTAAGGGGACTCTCTACCCTAAATTTTGGTGGAAAGTTGATTGAATTTGAAAGAAATATTTGAGTTAGAACAATTTTAAGGGTGATTGCCAAACTTTCCCTCCTGACCATGCGAAAGTGCAACTTTCGTTTGAGGACGGTTTGGCGATTTTATATCAAATATTAACTACAAAATTAATTTTCAAACTTCACTAAAATTCCCTCAGACTCAAATTTCTTCCTAAAAAAACTACATTTATCTCATCCAAAAAATGTCAATATATTTAAGAGGCTTCCTTTTTATTTAATATGTGATGTGATTATCTGATTTTTCACATTGCAAAATAATGACGAAATAATGAATAAATAATGACGAAATAATGAATAATATATCACCAAAAATATCACTAATGTAGCGAAATAATGGTCTTAGGGTAGAGAGTCCCCTTAAAGTTAAAATGTGGATAAAAATAACTGGGTCTGTTGACTAGTTAAAGTTGCAGCATCGATTACTAGAATAAACATCTATCATCTTTATATTTATTTTAGAAACCAGCAGGTTTCCTTGACTTTTTTTATTCCCAAGTTAAACTACACTTTGGTTTTATGCTGTAATTCGTGCATTATGTCATTTCAATTAAAAAGCTTGTGTCAGCGCCAAGTGGAGAGTTATGCCCGTAAAAAATTTTCGTTTAAAAGTTCTTCATGCATACCCTTTTTTAAATAAGTTTCCTGCGAAAAACTTGGTTCGCTCCAAAGGGACGAAACACGCTTTCTGACAAAACTCAGTATTCACACTCACAGTTGTTATACGCTTTGGTCTCGCACTGAAGGATTCACTAAAAACGACCTAATCTTCCAGTTGTTACTTCAAACTTCAGTTGGTAGGAGTTCTCAAAAAATGGTATCTTGCAGTGCAAAAAATATGGTTTGTTGAAGATGCAAATATTGTTTCATCATGCCAATCTGATCTTCATCAACTAATGTCGCTTATACAAGGTCTTTTGTTTTGGATAATCACACGCAGTTTAAAAGAAAACAGCACTGATCGATTAAAGAAAATAATAGCTGTGACGACAGTTTTTTAAAAAATGTTGAAAGATCTTAAATTCATTTATTGCTTTCGAATTCCATCATCTTTATTTTGTCAGCTAATTCATTAATTTATTAATTATTATAGGTGCTAAAAATGTTTATTTATTCATATATTTCCGCCTAATTTTTACTTGGTTTCCAATTTATGCCTTTTAATATTTGATTCCTCTTTATTTGCAGGGCTATTCAAAAGCTTTGAGGAATGAAAAAGCAAAAACCTGCTTAGAACCTCTATACATTGAATGTTCTGAATGTTCATTTGAACTCTTTACAGCTTTGAGAAATGAGTGCTGTCAATGGTCTGAAGCTTTGCGTTGTGAGGGCTTTGTTCTTTCAGCGGACTATTTCACGTTGGCAGTACGGGATGAAAAACCCTTCTATCTACACATTGAATGGCACAAACATTTCATCATTATAAGTCTAAAACCCGTCGCAGATTCGGTCTCTATGGATCCGGAGTTATCCAAGACTCGCAGTGGAGGTGTACGTCTATATCTCGAAACAGTTCTGGAGTTACTTCGAACAAAACTCCCAAACATTGCCAAAATGAGATCGGTGTTTAAAGTCAAAAAAATAGAAGAGAGTTCAAAATGCATTCACAACGTCCAAGATTGCCTTGATGAAAACTGCGTTCAGCTTTCTCCTATTGGATGGGGCCCGGAAGCATCGTCAAAAAATTGGTCTTATAGGAATGAGGTAATAGATTTCTTATTGATTACTCTAGCTCTCAAAAATAATTTATTATCTAAAACAATTTGACAATTTTTGAAAAGCAGTCGGGTAAAGTTCTTGCCACTAAAAAATGGGACATGCCAAGCTAAAAGTCATTAAAAGTTTTACATTAGCAAGATGGAATCTTTGGAACGCAAGTTTTAATATCTTGTGTTGAGCGCTTCTCATGATATATTGGCTACACTTTCTTGTGAAAGATCTTTTCAATTTTACAGTAGAAATGATTTGGATCTCTCTGTGAAGCCATGTAGATAGTGCTCTCAAAGTAATATTATTACAGGTAAGTACTAATAGATAGGAGCTAACTAATGGTGGATTAGTGTTCGTTTTAGAAGAAGACAATAGCTCTGAGCTGTTTAACATTTTAAACACCGTCCCAAACTGGGCTCGCAAAAAGATTAAGCCTTTTTTAATTTTGTGGTACAAAGTCAATCATAAACTCACTAAAATGGATGTGCTTCCAACAGCTATTCTAGTAGACAAATAAAGGTGATACACATTTTTATAATTGCATGCATGTTAACAAAAAGATTTTTTCCTAAACTCAGTACTTGTGTATATTATCTGTTATGTGTTTTAGAAAATTCTGACAAAATTGTAGATCTTTTGTCACCCAAATTATATGGTAAAAACTGTTTCGCAAAATTTCTTTTCGACACACTGGCATGTTGACCTCAATGGGACTTGAACCCACGTATTTCTCAAGTCAGGCGTGCTAACCACTGCACAATCAGGGACTAACACGATGGCAACATGCATAGCAGATTACTGTAGTAGTAGAACTGCTTCAATATAACATTCCTTTACATGTACCTTCGTGTGATGAGGCTATGCGCAATTTTCTTATGGGTATCACTTGGCCACTCTACTCAATATTTTCATTGTCACAAAATTGCACTGAAAAAAATTTTTTTGGGTGCAGGTACAAGAATAATAGATGAATGGTATGATGGACTATATGAAAATTAACTTGTCAGTGAACGAATATAAATAGGAGTACAGAATAAGTCATCCTCTGCATTTGGAGACAGCACTGTTTCGTCTTTTAATTTCAGATTTACAGTGTACTAACTTGTTGGTTCATCAATTATTGCTCCAACCTCGACGACGACAGCAGATGACACGTCTAATGGCCTGCTTACATGTGAAAAGATAACCCTACTCAGGGCTCAACAGTAACTTTTCAGCTTATTAGTCTAGTGACTAGTGGCAACTTAGATGTTACTAGCCACAGAAGGTTTTTAGTAGCAATTTTGAGATGTCATCCTTGAGAAAAACAAAAACTAGTTTAATAAATTTCATTTTGTTTACCAGCATAAGTGGCTAGTGGAAATAGAAAACCTCTTTTAGCCAAACTGAATTTCTACTAGTCTGTGGTAGTTGACTGGCATTGTATTAGTGTCAAGCTCTGCCTGCTACTAGTAGGTTTACCCTACCATGAGCATTTACATGTGGTAAGTAAACAAAAAGATAGCCCTAGCTCTAGGATAACCCTACCTGCTGGCTGGGATTACCCTAGGCTTCATGTAAACAGACAAAAAACAATGGACCACGGTAACCCTATCCCTAGCACTAGGATTATTTTTCATGTAAACAGACCGCTATTTTTGGTCAGGTTTTAGCATCAAGTTTTTGATAGCATACATAACACGAAAGAAACTTTTGCTTTTGTTTTCTGTCAAAGCTTTGTAATTTGCCAATTATCTTAGCCAATTTTGTTGTACGTAGGATAAGAAAGGTGCTCCTAGCCCAGTGGATATGTTTAGGCTTTCACTGGAGCTTGATCATCAGTGGAGGACGCTTAGAAGACTTCTTGGCCTTGCCGAATCAGTTCAGACTTACCTTGACCAAGGCAATTTCAATGATAAGTTGAGATGTCTTAAAATGTTGATGAGATGGCTCGGAGTTGGTTGTTCAGTTACATTTGAAACCCTTGGCAAGGCACTCATGGATAGAGAGATGAAAAGAGACGACCTCTTTTTAAAGCATTGCAAAGGTATTTTAATATTAATTTGAAATAAAGCTAGAGTTAATAATATAAACGACTCATGCAATGTGTTCGGCTCTGTAGCTCATGTAATTATATGTACATCAACATACATAAACATTTTCTTTGTAACTGATTGATAACGGCAGCAAAATAATTATTAAGAGCAAGTCCACGAGAAAACCATGCAAATTCAAATAAAAGTGATAAGGTGGGTGGAGGCCGATTTCCTTCCAATTCACAGGATTGGGTCACTGTCCCAAACAAACACCGTAGC
>JAOBAY020057131.1:0-13010 GCA_025331085.2 Zoanthus sociatus
CCAAGTTTACTTCGGCAGAGTGACTGTGTTAGCTGCATGGAATCTTAAAGCTGAGTTTTCTTGGTAGAGTGACTGTAGATACTGAATCTTAAAGCCAAGTTTACTTCGGCAGAGTGACTGTGTTAGCTACATGGAATCTTAAAGCTGGCCCCCTATAAATCATCAAAGTTGTGTTTTGTCTCCTTTATATGAGTTGACGATCAATTTTTAAAAAAAGATATTCAAAATATTTTCTCACAAAATCTCTTAAATAAAATTAGCTAGATATAGTTTTCTTAAAATCAAGAAAGGATCAATTTGGTAGAGGATGATCGAATACCTTCATTTGCATTTGAGTATCTTGTCCTGGGAAAAGACACAGAACGCGTTGTGACACCGGGCTAAATACAAGAATTGCAGCGGTGTCCAGCTGGCACTTTCTGGCCCACTGATCGACCGTTGAACTCCATTTGATAACAGAATGGGTATTGGCTCTAAACTGAACTACAATAGCTGCATTTGTAACAGAAATATTTTGTGTGAAGATTCAAATACAATAGAGGTTTGTTGCAAATTTATTTTGAAGGTAGGATTTCGAAAAATATTTGAATTTCAATTTGAGTTTGGATTTACGAGCGTTAGAGTTCGAACAGGTCGATGGAGTGTTGCCAACCTTTTCTTTTTATATATTTTTTGCTCTCCTTTTTTTCCCAGCGCCAGAAACCAACCCAAAATACCACATAATTATGACAAAATACAACAACTCAAGTACTGATTGAGGTTAACAACAAAAATTTTTTAAATCAATTACTGGAATTTAAAGGTCGAACAAACAACTCGGCTGATTGAGGTGTTTTACAACGCTTATTTTATTTCTAGAACGTTTCGAGTACAAACATAAAATCCCATACATTTACTTTATAAATGTAATATGTTAGTGTCAAATATAGCTTGGGCTACCTGTGCCAGAACATGCAATACACGCTTTTTTTTATAAGAACAACTTTATAAGAACAACGAGGCTCAAATTTGCCAAAATTTAAGAACAATTTAAGAACAACGTCAGCCTCACGCTTGATAACTAGAAAAGTTTTGTGGTAGAAAATTGACTAAAACTTAGCGATACAGCATCTAAGTTGAGCCATATAATACATGTGTGGGGCAAGGTGTTTCACTATTTACCAATACATTGTTTTATTTTGTTTTTTCTTTAATAAAAACCACTCACAGAAATAAGAACAAATTAAGAACAAATTGAGGCTGAAATCGCCAAAAAAAATAAAAACAATGAGGTTCAGCAAAATTTACTGGTTCTTATGAAAAAAAAGCGTGTAATAAAAATTCATTTGCAACAAAAGAAGAATATTAACGAAATTAAAGAATATTAACTCTTAAGAAGTGCAATACCTTATTTGATTTTCAGATACAATTTATCTTACTCTCTCATAATATAACAGATCCGGTTTCGGCTGACAGCATAAAAATTCACTTCCTGTTAGACACTTCTAGTTTCATATTTATAGAGCAGAAAGTAAGTCACATTGCATATTTCAAAAAAGTCGCGTTGAAAAACGAGCCACTATTTAGTAATCAACAACAGGAAAGTTTACACTATGACAACATAATTGACTGACTCGATAGAATTATTTTCACTCATCACAATACTGAAAAGCTTCCAAGAAACTTTGCACTACTATTGCTCAATAATGTCATGCATTGGAACGCCTCCAGCCACAGCTCGTGATGGTGTCAACTTGTCAACCATAACCCCCGAAAAAATTTACATCCTACGTTTGACACTCAATGATGAACAATGTATGATAGGTCAATAAATGTTAATATTAACCACTGAAAGGGCTAAAAATATATCGAGTGCTTGCAAGCTTCCAAGTACGACTAATATATACTATATCTTGTCTTCTCTTCAGGAATACACTACGCGAAAGCGATCTAGCAATGAAGATTCTTGAGATAAACGCCATATTTACGTTGGTTTTGTCGATGCATCTGGTGAACTTCATGGCAACCACTCAGCGCTGCGAAAAGCTCGACAAGAAACTTTTCGCTCCTTGTGTAAACATCGGCCATACACATTCTTTTACTTTACCAGAGCATGTCAACAAGACTCGACTATCACAAGTGCTGAAGTCGTACTCGCGACATTTAGTCGACTGTTCTGAGTCTTCCCTTGCAATGCACTGTGCCTATTTTCTTCCTATGTGCAAGGAAGGCAGAAAAGAACCATTACTTCCCTGTCAGAGAGTTTGTGCTGAT
Source organism: Zoanthus sociatus (assembly GCA_025331085.2). NCBI lineage: Eukaryota > Metazoa > Cnidaria > Anthozoa > Zoantharia > Zoanthidae > Zoanthus > Zoanthus sociatus. Next base: position 2,254 of record JAOBAY020057131.1, read on the forward strand.
TTTATAAGAGGATGCTCAAATTTTTCGAGACCAGATCATGGAGTCACACTGTCATCGGAACGATATGCAGGAATGTGTACAATTTTGCGCAATGAGTCAGCTTCTTCCGGGAAGTGCTTTGAACCGAAAGATTTCAATCCTCCACCAAGTTCAGGTAAAAACATACGATTACAAAAGTAATTACTAGTTTCTATTAAAGATTGTTAAAGGGGAACTACACCTTAAAATTGACCTTTTATCGTTTGATAATTTAGATATAGTAGTTAACAACTATATGAACTTTTTTAAGCTGTTAGCCGAGCAGTTTAAAAAAAATTGAGGTTTTGTAACAAATCGACAAGATTTGATCGGCGATTCAATACCTCAATGTGTGATATCAGCGATTGTTTATGATGTACCTTAATAGGTTACGATATTAGAATGAGTAAAAAGAGAAAAATATGGTTACTGTGCGGCTTTTGGCTGCTATAAAAGAAAAACATTTCCCAAGGTATATATTATAATTTCGAAGCGCACTGCCATATTTAAGCTCTGAATATCGTAACCTTCGTCTTATCCCTTCGCCCTGGTCTTTATGCCATATCGCTGATGATCTCAATGGCGACCACAGTATCAAACATTTTCTGGAGATTTTTCTTCGTTTCTCACGTTTTTTTAAATTTCTCAATGTAATTTGAATTGAATAAAAAAAAATCAAAGTTATTTTACTATACCGGCTGACACAATAGATTCAAACAAAAATAGGTCAATTCTGCTTTAAAAATACAAAGAGTTTTACTAATATGCGAGCCTGCGAGGCATGCGAACCAGGGTGCGAGTCATGCGAGTTACATGCATTAGCGACATGTAGGGGCAGGTTTAAATGATAATTTGAAATATATGATTACAAAACGTAAATGTATTTTTAGTATGCAACTGTATTCATTTCTATGTAGTCTAGTTTTAGAATCATTCTTAACATAGCTATAAGAGACAGTAAAATTAATAAATAGACTGTGTGCAGCGGCAATATTTGAGTTAAAATTTGCACTTTATTGATGGCGACCGGTTTCGGTATAAAACCTTTTTCAAGCCAGTGCTAAACCCGTAAGACACAACATGTTAGAAAATATTACAGCCTTGCTTATTTTAAAATAGCCTTGAAATATAATGTAAAGGAACAAGTGACATATGGACATTTTACACTGTCACGAAATGCGGTTAGGGCTGCGCATTTCCGTGAGAATATAGTGCATGAAAGAAAGAGTAAACATACCTCAAATGTCTAATTATTGAATGTCTAATTTTTAAAGTTTCGCCATCAATAAAGTGCAAATTTTTGAAAGTCTTGGTTTAAAATAAAACACTGGCAATGTGCGAACAGCACTCCTTTGATTTGTTATTGTCCCTGTAGTTTCTGTAATATTAATTATCCACAAGGGAACCAAAGGATCGCTCATCTTTTGAGAATGGCGAACCTTTGCTATAACAACAAACTTTCCAGCAATTTTAATGGCCTGTACACTGTTAATAAAACCTGAGACCAGATGATTGTATGCCTCAAGAAGACTTCGAAAAGCTTTGAACTGCTCTTGTGTGTAATTGCTCGTTTCGCCCCCTAGATATGAGACAAGATCGATGGAATCCACGGGAGGAAGACATTCTGGGTCCAAATTACTCTCTGGAATAATAAATGGGTCAATTCCGATGCAGTTAATCTTCTTCTTGTATCGATCTTTTACTTCTGCACGAGACCATCAGCGCATTGACTAAGTTGCGCGGCGGGGCATTATCCATGCCAGCTCTTCGCTTTTAAGAAAAATTTAAAACTAAAAACTTCCTAGAGTTGTTCTTCGATGGTTTAAGAATCTAAATATTACAGTTTGTGGCAGATTTATTAAAGAATTCAACGATTTCAAGTAGAAAAAGAACTAGTCCTTTGTAGATCTCACTATGTAAACATCACATTCTGGACTCACGTGGAACACCGCAATGGCGGCGCCTAGTTGTCAAAATGCTTGTGACGTCATGTGAAAACGCTCTATATAATTATTAATTAATTTATTTATTTTCTTAAACCCATTTTCTAAGTCTAAAATCCGGCAAATCCTAGATCCCATAAATTTTACCCCTTCGGTTCCCTCCTCATAAATTCGGCACACAAGTACAATTACTCTAATTCAGAGCAAATCTAGCATCCTTCAAATTATTCTAGGCAAATTTGTTCAAAATCCCTTTCAGTGAGTGAGAGTGTTGTCCAGCTCTGCTTTTCTCAGTTCTTTATATTTTCAGTTTGTTTTAAATTAATACCCTGATAATTAAAATAGAAAAGAATTAAACCTAAATATGTTATAATAGAACCCAAGAATTGTACTCAAGATTTTAATCTTTCAGTAAAATGGAAGGAAAACAAGTTTCCCTAAACTATGGTAAATAATGCAGATTGAGGTCTAGACTAAAGTAAACCAACCACTCAAAGCAGCTGCAGGCTGCAGGGTATTTTATAAATAAATGAACCCTTTAAACCTATCTATTTGTTATAATACATTGCTCAACATTATATCTCTTTAAAATAAAAAAGTTTGAAACCAAGTTTTTAATTACAGTATATATTTTTTTATTTAATGAAAAGAATAATAACTATATTTTCTTTAGATTCAAGATGCCACATCAAACAAAGGCTAATAAATTCTATAATCAAAAGAACTGAATTATTGTTATAAGTTATTATAGAAACATTTGCTTTATAGTAAATTACAATTTTGGAATCGGTCTTAGTATTAAAATTTTCCTTTTAATTTTTTTTTTCAGAAATTTTTTCACACTGGATTTGACAGGCCAAACTTTATTTGGGACATTCGAAAAGCCCCTAATACAGTGCCCCAGTACTTGCATGTATTGAAAGATGAGAAGAGAATTCAGCTCGTTAAGGATGGTCTAAAAAGGTTTTCCACCGAAGTCCTCCCAAAGCTCAATTCTCTACCAAAGCAGATTATTCATGGTGACTGGAATGAGCATAATATACTAGCCTCCAAAAATGAAAATGGCCAGTTTTGTGTTACTGGGTTTCTAGATATTGGTGATACAATTTACTCTTATCGAGTTCTAGATGTTGCTATAGCAATGATGTATTTTTGTCACTTAGAGAATGCTCTTAGTTCAATGACACCTGTAGAGGCTGCTGGCCACATTCTAGCAGGGTATCAGTCTGTATTTCCTTTATCAGAAAGTGAAATCAGTTTGCTTCATGCATCAATTGCTGCACGGTTTTGCCAGTCGTTGGTTTTTGGGGAATATATGCATACTTTGTATCCAGAAGATGAATATGTATTGTTTTCAGCAAACATAGGTTGGAAAATATTTGAAGAGTTTTTAAAATTACCGAAGGAAGAGGTCCTGACAACATGGAAAAACATGTGTGTCTCATAATTTTACAAGTTAGAGTTTCTTGTGTGGTAAGATAACTTCTTTGTTTTTATGTTCAAATGAGAAGGGAAAGAAATGTATAACATATAATATATAATAATATATAATATATTTTAAGAATAATATTAATCCTGGGGAAAAAGTTCACACGAGTTTTTTGTGGATTCACATAGATATTCACACAATTATAATATATGTAATGGTTTACAATAAAATTAATATTTTACCTTGTATGGGCTTTGTTCATTAATTATTAGAAATGATCAGTCTGCAAGCGGTTTGGGATGTTTCTATTTTTTCTTGAAGGGGATCCAGTTCAAACAGGAGGTGGTCCACTTCATCGTCATCAATCCAATTTTAATCCGGGTTTATCTTGTAAACGGTGGTAGCCAGATTTACCCCAATTTGGTTGCAATCTCTCCAGCTCCCACTCTCCATCTTGCTCAATTTATGGCATCCGTTTTCTCCAAACCAACACTCTTGCTCTCCTTCTCCACTTGCGCCTTCCACGTCTTCTTTGGTCATCCTCGCTTCCTCTTTCCCTTCACTTCAAACTACGCTTTTCTCAAAACATGCCCATAATCCCTCCTCAACCCATGTCTGTACCACTTGCTGGTGATTTTTTCAATAATTCACAAGTTGAGAAAAAAAAATAAAAAATTACAACCAGTCCACATAACAAGTTAAAGCTGTGAAAATTGACCAGTTATTAAATACACATTAAAGTCTTAACTTTGAAATAAAACTAGTAAGAAAAACAAAATAATGTGAACAACTTGTTGCAGTGCTTTGACATCATCGGATCATGTTGTTATCGAGCAAAGTGAATTTAATTGTGAGAGAACATATGTATATATTGTATACAATATGGTTCAATAAACAATACTGGTATTAATACAGCGGTATAAAAAATTTATGGCAATAAACTGTTAATATGTAAATCACAGAATTTTCTTGATACAATGTTGTTCAACAGGTAATAAGAATACAATGGTAAGGTGGAAGAGTTTTTGGTGAAAAAAACAGTAACTTTTGAGTAAATTGCTCCCATGAAACAAAATATATACTAAATAGTTTTGCTTAAAATGTATAATATGTATAGATATGACTTATGAACACATTGTACATTGTTCAGCAGTTATGCAAAGGATCAGATAAAATGTGACTGAACATTAGTTCACTCCGAGCACAGGCAGCCCAAGCTGGTTGTCAGTTCATAAATTACTTTTGGATAAATAGCTTTTTAGATTATTATATTTTAGTTTGTGCAAATATCACAAATATACAGACCTGCCAACTCTTCCAGTTTTGCCAGGAGACTGAAATCTCCCATTTTTCTTTTAAGATTCAGACAAGAAGTGAAAAAGGGTGATTTCTATTTTATCTTTGCTTTACCGCTGAGTTATGTACTGCATGTTTGTTCTTTGCATTGCACACGGAGTCTGCACTACTTTGATCACAATTAAGCTAAGTTCTGTTATGTTTCTAGTTGTTGAGTTTTTGTTTTTAGTTTTATCCCTGCCACTTACTTACTTAATCCTCTTCGAACCGGGGGTACATAAGGCCAACGTCAATGTTCTCCATTTGGATCTATTCTGTGCCATATTTTTTCTTTTTCTCTCATTTGATAGTGTGCCGCCAGGTCTCCTTTGGTCTGCCGCGAGATCTTTTTCCTTCTGGTGTCCATTTGAGGGCGATCTTAGGTGGAGAGGATGAAGGCATGCGCAGGATATGCCCCAGCCATCGCCATCTTCGTTGCTGTAGCTCTACTGACACAGGTTTCAGACAGGCTCTCACGAGAAGTTCTTCATTACTGATGGTGTTGGGCCAGTAGATCTTGAAAATTGAGCTAACATTCACTGGTTTTAGCTTCACATAGGATGGTTCTTCAGCCGTCATACTCATAGCATGCTCGCAGCCATCTGTGTTAAATCTGCTGTTGATTTCTTTGACATTGGTTTTTGAAGCTATCTGGGTTTTCTGGAATGAGAAAGCTGCCCTCATGTCCAACCCATTTTACAGATGGAGAACTGTTTGGACCGCTTTTGTCTGGGCTCTCACAACATGGTAAAATCTACTGAGGTATACACCCCAGTTGGCACAGCTCTTGAAATCACAGAACCACACAAGCTACTACACCACGGCAAGGTACAGTCCAAGGCAGTAGATCCCTGCCACTTAGTTTTGCCAAATATTGTTAGCCCGATAACTTCTTAGTAATTTGAAACAGCCGCTGATTAGAGCACTGCTTTGTTAAGGCGTGGTTTGAAATATTTTAAGTTTTTCTTGAAAGTTGTTTTTGAGGAACATGTGTTGTTCTAAATGAGGCAATTTGTAATATATATCTCCTGATTTTCTCCAGATATTTTGCAGCCCATCTCCAGATTTTTAGCTTTGAGGGGTTAGCAGGCTAGGGGTTAGCACATTTATAGCAAATTATTTATAGTTGTCTCCTGAAAGTCAAATTTGCAGAGGGAGGAGAAAAAACCGAAGTACCAGTAGAAACCCCCTCAGAGTCAGATTGAGATCGACAAATCTCAGTCTAGGCAGGTCCCAGCTAGAACTCGATCTCGGGTTGTAGAGGTGGGAGGCGCTTCTGATGACCTCTACGCCAACCTGACTCCCAACCAAACTACAAACTGAAAGTAACTAACCGTTTTAATAAGCAACCTGACTAATATCGTTATATATTGACTGGCTTAGATCCATCATTCTGAGTACTTCATTAAAATTCAAACATGGAGGTGACCAATTATGTGACCAGCTAGAGAGGGCAATCTTTATTTGGATTTAAACAAAAAAATATTGTACTTTCAAAACCCCATACATTTTCTCTATATTTCTATACTAAATTGCTATTATGTCATGTTACTCATCGTGAGCTTGGGCTACCTGTGCTTTGTCAAATTTTATAGTAGTTTTTATACCTACAAACCACTTGCAAAAAAAACAAAATCCGTTCGCTGGTGGAAAAAAAACAACAACATTAAACAACTTTTAAGCTTCAAGGTATGTTTATTTCCAAATTTCTTTACAATTTGATTTTTTTTTTACGATCAACTGCAAAAATTATAATTTCTCATACTAAGTCTTACAAAATTTTGAAATTTACCACACACACTGAGCTTGGGTTGCCCGTGGAACAACTAGGCGTACCGTACTTATTTGTGGATACAATTACTTTGATTGCGTGACATAAAGTGAGGACTATAGTCGCTCTTTTATGTAAATCAGTCTGATATTTCATTATTTTCTGGATCCTCGACTTCGTTCCTTCGACCCTTGACAAAAAAGCGAACTCCATCACAGACATTGCAGCGCGTAAACTTGGTAAGTGATAAATGATATTTTTAGGTTTTTTGGCGATCATCGAAAGATTTTGACGAGAAAAATGAATATTTTGTGTAATAGATGGTACCTAATAGATCGGTGGTACCTAATAGATCGAGGCCACAAGTTAATCAGTGATTCATGTCACTGTTAGGCGTTACCCTCGTAAAATAAAGTCTATATCTTATCATATCTTAGGTGTTTGTTTGACTTTTGTTGTGTTCAATTCACTTTTGCTTTTAAAACAAATAAAGAAGCGTAAGTCGTCGGGCATTCCAGAAAACGTGGGAAATGTAGACAGTTCTCGAATGTTCTCAAATGTCCGGAGTGTTTTATCACAGTTTAATACACGGCTTAGGCTTCTTTATTTGCTTTATGATATAGATTTTACACGCCGCGAGTAGAAGCAACAAGGCACACAGATCGACAAACTGACGCAATTTAATTCTCGACAGTTTTCGCTTCTTCTTCTTTATTGATAAATTACTCTCCTTAAAAATTTTTGCTGCTTTGCAGAGTACTCCACCATAAGTGTCTTCAAGTAAAATGTTTTCCGCCATCTCTAAAAAAAATGTTGGCAAGAGGAATGCCGGTGGCGAAAAACAAAACACACTTTTTCTATGTCAGTTAATAGTCTTATAAAACATGGATTTTTGACCAGTCAGAGCTCGCGCAGGGTCCTATCTGTATTATAAAAGTAAATAATTATATTATATAAACACTTCATTTAACGTCAATTGCGAACAAAGTGGTTGCCCTTTCTTTCTAGCTCGACGCTAATATTTAATCGCGCCACGGCTCAGAGCTTGGCGTGAAAGTCGAATTTTCAGAGGAAAGAAAACCGGAGTACCCGGAGCCCTACACGTCAGATCTCAGCCCATGTGCGTAGCCCAGGATTCAATCCTGCAAAGCTAACGCCCGGGCTTGATTAAGTTAATGGTAGCATTTTGAAAACTCGAAACGTTATACTGACCACAACATCACCAAATTATAATGTAACTGGTTAACACTATGAGCACGGATTGGTCACAAATTGTTGACTGAATTGCATAGAGTTTCATATCGCCCAATTTATGGACTGCAGCAAGATTCAAGCGCATTACAATAAAATACTTTGACTTCTTCTGAAACACTCCAAAATCTTTTTTTACTTTTCCATACATATTAGGTGTTATCATTTTAAATTACTCTTTTAGGGGAATATTTAACGACATATTAGGTGAAAGCAGCATTCAAAATTACATAACATCCACATTTGATTTTTTTTATTGGGAGAGGGTAGCCATTAAGTGTTACTTTAAAACCTTAAGCCCGCCGGACAGTGGCAAACTTACAGTGCTCACTTGTTATTAATTAGTAACAAGTTAAATCGACAAAATTTCCTAGTGTGAGGGGAACTTTTATGGTGCTTTTGTCACTCGTTACAGATAAACCAAATGTTAAAAATGTTTGATATTTTTTGTGCAAAGACATCTATTACCAAGGCACTCTTTCCTTAAATGGTCACTAATTTCAAACATTTAATCTTTTCTGTCAGTATACTTCTGTTAAAACTGATTTGATTCATATCTGCGAGAGGTACCGGAACCAGTATTACCTCGTGCTGTAATATGGCAATCACGCCCAGACGACACAGACTTCAATCCACATGTAAACGTTTGCTTTTTTCTGAACTAGCTGCTGTATCTTTTACTTCGTAAAGTTTGGCAAAGGTAGGTCGATTTAACGATCACAGAGGTTTTTCTATTTTTCTTTACTTTTTAGCACTGTCTACTGTTCGTCATTTCTGTTTGAAGATCAAGGAGTATTTTCCCACTAATGTCTCCAGCTGCGTTTGTTTCAGAGCGCTAGCACTGATGAGGGATTGCCCGATTTTTTAGTTGCGAGGTCTACAGTTGCAACGTTCTGAAATGCTCCAGCATTTGTGCATGATGAGAAAACAGAACTTGGAATAACAATGTGTGGCTTCACATACCTTTGCTGTATGCCTTGCGCAGTTGGTAAGATCTTAGCCTTACGACTACAAGGTTTACAGCTCAAACCTGGCTTTGTCGAGATTTAAATCTTTGACTTCATGCAATCTTCTTTTCCGCTTAAGCTAACTCTGCTTTTCATCCTTCCGGGTTAGTATTAATGAGTAGTATTGTTAGAAGGCCTCGAGTCTCTCAAATCCTCAACTGCCTCTGGTTCTCTTTACCAGGCAACCACCTGTGTTGCATGGAATGTGTTCTTAAAGCTGAGCTCGGCAAATCGTTGATATCAATATTATACGTAAAATGGGTGAAAACTGACTCGCAATTTGGTGTCAGTGGAATAACTTTACAGTTCATCCCTCATTCATTTTGCGCAAGTGAAGTGTCTAGCGTGAGGATCTGTCTGTAGCTTACCTTATAGGAAATTAACGCTCGTATTAATTAAGGTATTGGAAATTAACGCGACTTAAATTAACGCGAAGTGAAAGAAAAATTACTTTCCAATAAAAAAAATTAACGCGCAAGAACTGTTAAAATTTCAAAATGAAGGAAATTAACGCGACGGCCGAAAGAAACGGAACTAGTAGAGACTACAGGAACAAATTTATTGTAACACACTGTTAAAAAGTTAACAAAATCCAAAACCTAAACGAATCTCGCTCTTTCGTGGGTTCTTTTTAGCGTTCTTTTCAGATACCGGTGGATCTGCCCCCTAATAAAACAATGCTAAAAAAATCCAAACTAATCAAAACGCAAACTTTTGTAAACGATGTACTGTTTAAACTGTGAGAAAGTAGTGCGGAAAATAAAAAGCTGCTGTTTCCTAGTTGTCAAAAATGTTCGAGTGTATCAAGACTTTGGGACAAAAATAATGGAAATTAACGTCGCGGAAATTAACGCTACATTTAATTAAGGGCGCGGAAATTAACGCTCACAAAAATTAACGTGACTTAAATTAACGCGAATTTGGAAAATTCGCGTTAATTTTATGAAGTGTTAATTTCCTATAATAAGGTAGGATATGTCGCGCCCCCTTAAAACGCTTCGTCAACATATTTACGTGTATTGTCCAACGGTTTATGTCCTCTAAGTACTACGTTCAGAAACATGTACAACCGATCCGGTACAGAGGCTATCGCTGTTTCTTCGGTAACGTCAAACCCTTGGTGCCCTGGAGTATCCAATACGTCTCTTTTTATTTTAGACGCAAAATGACTCAATGACATGAAATTGTCATCGTCCTGAAACATAGCATCTCCTTACGTCATTAATCACCTGACATTAGAAAAATTGTTTTTGTTTCGTATTATGCAGGTATTCAGACCGCAGGTTTTAAATTTTCTATGTTGTTGTAAGTTTTGTTTGGTAAGATGTAGGTATTCTGCTGGAAGGTTCCGAAATTTCCATGTTATTGCGAGTTTAATGAGTATTTATCATGCTGAAAGGAGAGCGACTGATAAATAAAAATGATTGATACTGACAACAGGGTGTGTGTATGAATGCTTCGATTGATGTCGACGGTGAAACAATGGCTTGTGAAACTGAGACTTTTATTGGGGAAAAGTTCGTTGTTTGGAATGAATGCAAGAGTAGAGTATGGACTATGCAACTGTATGAGTGAATGTAATTTCTTTAGCGTTTTGAGAATTATGAGTTATGTGTGAATTGATGAGACACTCAAGGGCCGCGCATCGTTTTTAAAAGTGGGAAGGCCGAATTAAACTTATTATCAATGTCTCCCAGAGGCGACCCCATGGTGGACGCCGCAGTGAAATTTTTCGTTTTCAGTCCTTTAGAATGCTGGAAAATGCATTTCCCAGTCTGTTTGAGCAATGAATCTTATGTGAAAATTCTGTCTAGATAAAATAACAGCTGTATCATTAAAATAAAAAAATCAAAATTCGGAAAAAAGTGGGAGGGCCACGGCCCCCGCGGCCCCCCTGTTGCGCGGCCCCTGACTTACTGGTATTGATGAAACGTAAAATATAAATAAAGAGCTTCCTTTTTAAAGTTAGCTTTGACTTATAAGGAAGGAAAGGGAGGGAAGGA
>JAOBAY020057159.1:0-13009 GCA_025331085.2 Zoanthus sociatus
TTCTACTTAATTAAAATGTAATGGGCACCTGACTAGATTAGCTCATTATGATTATTTCGCGTGACCATGTTTTATTGCTGAACACTTGAATTGCACATCTCTATAAAGATTGTGGAAATAAACAAATGTTGTTGTTGTTATTTAATGTGTGTTCTCTTGTATACTTTCAAAATTTATGTGACTTCAAGACAAAGCACTGCTTACTATAAAAAGGTGACGTTTCCTATTAGAGGTTCTATTACGTGTTGCCGTTGAGAAAGAAGAGGGTGTAGTCACGAACTATATACAGCCCATAATATGTCCCTACTGTCACCAACCCTGAAGTTGGTACCCATTCCCTTCGACTAGTCAGCCTAGTTTGCAAGGCACCATCCTACTGTGTAGGAGGATTGGGTTCGATTCCCGGCCGGACCAACACCCACCCATGCAGGGTCTTCAATAATTCAGGCGAAGGTGCTGCCTTTGTTCTAACAGTCTGCAAATGGTTAGACTTCCGCGACGTCTCGGATAAGGATGTTTAACCATAGGTCCAGTCTCTCAACATTCTATAGGAATGTCGAAAAGAGAGGGTAGTAATCTCGGTGTTGTGGTCTGTCATTTACATCGAGGACAATTCTTATAATATAATACTATTACTTTTGCAAAGAAATATGTTAATTAATTTCTAAAATATCTCGAAGTGAGTGTACCATTAAAAGATTGCTTGAAGCTTTTTACGTTCACGGCAGTGAGATGTATAAGCGGCAGACGTTTCGCGCGTTAGCCCTTCATCTTTCGATCAATATACTTTTCTCTCCATCTAAAACTTTCATTGTTATCTACTGTTCTAACGATAAGCTAATTCTTCACAAGTCACCTTGCATTACTTTTAGCAATGGTCATGCAATGAAGTTTCAAATTTGAGTTCTGTGAATAGCGTTTTATAAAGGTAACTTGATTTTGTTTTACCGACGGAATCTTGACTATGAAGTAGGGCAGCTCGCGCTCCAGCAAGCTGTATCTATCGAAACTCTATCGCAGAAGAAAGTTGAACTCAAAAACTTAAAATAAAAAAGTAGGGAAGTGTTGTCTCATCCCTTATGCTTTTAACTGAGGACCTGCAGTGATGGATTGCAGTTCCATAATTCTCTGATTTAAGTATAAATCAGTTAACACAAACACGTAATGAGATGTAATTAGCAAAATTGAACATAAGTATGAATGAACATATATACGTAATAAGATGTAATTAGTACCAGCCCGAACTAATAAAGCAATTTATTTATAATCAAAATAATCATTAAATGATCTGTTTCGGATTGATCGCCATTATAGTTCAAGTTTTAACTGAAGAAGTAGATGGATCTTAGAACTTCTTTTAGATTGAAGTCACCTAGGAGAGAAAAATAATAACTCATTATTATTGGTTATTGGAAACCTCACACCACTGCAAAATACGTATAATAAAATATTATTTACCAAAGCAACCAATATTCATTTTCGCGCGCTCTGATTGGCTTAAGTAACTCGCGATATCCAACACTATTAGTTGACTTTGACAGGAAGCGCGCTTGCTAAAAATAACAAAAAGGTTTACAAAATAATTGTTCCTTTGAAAATAAAGTGAATTTTTATCCTAATATTTTAGTAAATCCTAAAACAGCTATCCCCCTCAGGGTTGGTGCCTAGCGCTAGAGGTTTCACGTTTCGGTATATATCCACCACTATTCACCTCCCCTTTGGGGGATAGTTAACTATATAATTTTATTAAAAAATCAAACCATAGATAAGTTTAACTCACCGGGATCAGGCAAATTATCAAAAGAAGTTTGGGAACGAATAAGCTCCTCCCCTCCTTTTCTGAACTTCATCGGACGAATCAGCCTGCAGAAAAACACAGTCATTTTCCAGAAATGGTTTCATCTATCAAAATTTTCTAAAATCAAGAGCCCAGTTGTTCAAAGGCCGATTTGCGTTAATCAAGGGTTGAATCAACTAGCACATGGTGTTGTTGCTATAACCTTAAAGAGACATATTGAAGCTGTAAATTTGAGATTATAAAGTTTCTTCCTTAAAAAATCTGAGAAGTATTTGATAAGAACTGTAATCATTTCCTCGGAGAAGCAGTTGCTGCTTATTTTTTGCTTCAATCGCGGTTAAATGTAATCCACCTTTGAACATCCCTGCCCAGGTTAGCGAGATCATTTCAGTAATTCATAACCTTCAGCTTTAAGCTTACTTGAGGTTATCATAATTCTCCTCAAAGTGCTTTTGTAAGTCCTGTAGGATGGGCTGACTATGGAGGGCTACAAACTGTTCACGGCAAGCCTGGAGTCGAGAAAACAAGACGTAAAACTGTTAATTGAGAAAAAAGATATCAAAAGTTATTGTAATATCCTTATGTAGCAAGTTTTATTGCCGTAGATTGCTTTTATTAAATTAAATTTAACAAATAAATCATTAGTCGATTAAAATGTTGTTTTTTTGTCACTGACTTGTATATACAAAACACCAACATTCTTATCGACAATGTCATTTCCGGACTACAATTACTCAATTTTTTAATAAATTATTAAATTGATTTAAAATTGGCTTTAATAACAGAAACGTCAATGTTAAATAGGGAGAGAAGAAATCGGTGATCTTATGTAGTTGTGGTAAAAATGTAAAACAAAAGTGAATATACAACTGCAGACTACACAAAGACAACTATGCCACATGAATATTGTTGATGTCCATCATCTGCCCATAAATTTCCACGCTAAAACACAGCACGCACATACTCAGTTTTTTTCGCTCTTAAATGAACAAAAGAAATAGCAAATCAAAGATACCTTGTTCATAACGTCCACGTTAGCTGCATGAGTCCAGAAGCTGTCGTGAACTGAAGCAAAATTAACTCCCATCCTCTCACACTGCAGCGCCGTTAACATCATGTGAGTAGAATCCAACGCGTGTACGAAATTTGGAGGAAATGCTGCCCGCTGCTTTCTGGTGTCTGGTCGTTTCTGAGAGTAGTTTTCTGCTCGGATTTCCACCACCTGAATCTTGGCGGGAACCCGTTTAACAGCCCTTTTATGGTACGGCTGGCTCACATACAGACCCAGCGGAGTAAACCAGTCCACAGCATTCCCCGATAGTGCTATCTGGTAAGCTGAATTTGTCAGCCAGTCCTGAATGATAACCGTTTTCTGTAAGAGCTCTATAATTATCACATAAGTTTTTGGTAATTTAAATATAATCCATGTTTTGGGTAAATTACGGGACTCTTTTTTGGCCAGAACTTATCTCAAACAAAGACCTCTATACGAGAAAACCAACAGTAGAAACATTGTAGATGAAATTCAGTAGCAAGGTATGAGATGGCTGGGGAATGTCCTTCGCATGGACCATCAGCGGATTACCCAAGGTTGCCCTACGATGGACAGCACCTGGAAAGCTGAAACCTGGTAGGCAGACTTGGCGTAGAACTATAGACTCCGAACTAAAAGATCTGGATCTTACCTGGAGTGAGGCACAACATCTCGCCCACAACTGCCAAGAGTGGATGCGCCGAATACTGGCCTTAAGTCCCACTGGGGACGATGAGGCTTAAGTAAGTAATTACGGGACTCTTTTTCTGTAGTTTTAGGATTCAGCATTTCGTTTTACTATACTCGCCCACCTTGTCAGCATAGCACGAGTGAATACCGATTATTAAAAATTTACTCTCTCTGTCACCAGTCCCTCTTCCTAACACTATGAGTCTATCTTGATTTCAGCGAGATCAATATTTCATGGGCTAACCTGAATTTTTCTCGCAGAAGTGAACATCTCACCAATGCTGGCGAAGACTTTACTGATAAGATAGGCTGATGCCTCAAATAAGATCTTATCATCTAAGTCCAAATCCTTAAGCTGTCTTTCAATCTGTAATCGTCCTCCAACAAAAGTCACTCCATATACCACAGTCATAACCGGTTGCTTCACGACCCTACGACTGATCTTGCCTTCAAGTCGCTTGGCAACCTCGCGACCTGCTGCTGCATCATTTTCCCGCGCAATTTCTACCAGTTTAGCAACCTGGGAAATGAATTAGTCAAATATAAATAAAATTATGAAAATATACAATGTTATTAAGACAAAGCGTGTGTGGTAGAACTTAGCAACGGATGATATAGCTTAGAAAAAGTTTATTATAGGCTATCTAAAAATTGCATAGATTGGCCTATGTATGTCTTGAGTTATTCTCCTAAATTGGAAACTTTTTGTTTTTTTCTCTCTCTGCGTTACCATCTCGCCCTACATTGGCCTTGCTGTAATGACCACTATTACTGGAACGGCCAAATGGTTTGTTTTGAAATTACTACCGGTTCATTTTCTTGGAATCTGTAGTCTATTTTAGCAGTTTGTTTCTGCTGAAGCAATAAAGATATAAATTTATATCGATCGACCACAAAGCATTGATGCATTTTAAAGTGTTCTACACTGTAGGAGAGAGTAATATGTGACTTAGCAATATCCCTGTTTAAGATTGGTCAAGAATGGAAAGACATACACCAAATCTGTTGTATCTTCTGCATGAGCAGTGTTACGAATGCATCTAATTAAGGCAACTATAAATAGAATAGTCTTGATTGTAAAGATTTTTCTGTTTTAGCAGTTTTATGTTTTAGATCTACGTATTTGTATTCAATAGTAGTGTAAATGTAATTATACTTGTTTCTATCCCAGCTGATCTCATAAAGGCGAAAGTATTGAATTAATGTAGATTTCATTAATATCACTTCAAAATGGAAAGTTAGTAGATTTCCCTCTAGAACTCCGCTATGAAGAGGCAGTCAATCAAGCAAAAAAAGCTATGTTGTCATTGACTCTTTGTTGACGATCCTGCAAAAAAGATCCTATATTTAGTGTAAGGAAGAATCTTGAAATCCGTAAGCTTTAAGTTTAGCTAAAAGTTCATGGTACTGTATATTCTGTGGAAACCATTGGTTAAGTCAACTTACATCAATGACCCCCAAAACAAAGATGACAGCGTGCAATGTATATGTTTACCAAGTATTAGGTCTCCCTCGCCATTAACAAAACCAAGGATTTCTTTAAGGTTTGGAGCTAGAGGGCATTTAGATTTGGCATCCGGGCAAAGTTTATGCAAGCCTTAAAACCTTTAAAAAATCTATAGGTGCAGAAGTGCTGAAAGCAGCCGGGCAAAGCCGTTTTCAAAGTCAATCAATTTGCCCGGTGTCCGGCCCTTAATGTATTCCCTAAAAACAGCTTCAAAACTTCGCCTTAAACTCAAAAGTTACTAATTACATAAATTTTCTCATTTTACTTCACCTCTGCATACACATCTTGGGGCCAATCCGAGGGGACAAGATTCACTTGCTTGGCACCATATTGATCATGGCCAAGAGCAGCATAGTGTTGAAGGCCATTGCATGAACCATCTTGGTGAACAGGGAGGTGGGAAATGTACTTGGTGGGGTCAGGAGACCTAACCGCAGCAGCAATCTCCATGCAGGTAGCTAGAACTTGCCATGGATAATCTCCTGTCATCCACCATCGGCGACCCTAAAATGACGAATGATGAGTAAAAGTTTCTATTTGGCTACTACCAAATGCTGATTTCAATGGCGCAAAAAATCCATTACGACTTAACAAAGGATAAACTGTGTAATTTATGATCTCAAGTGCATGCACTGTAACAGCCTGGCCACTTTCGTATCATAGCGTAATCAAGCATCAGCTTAGTACGTTAGATTAGCAATTGACCAAAATCAAAGCTTTTAAACCTTTTTTGAAAACACCAGGTTGTAAATTACTGTATTATCATAACTGTGTTCAATGCTGCATGGTAGAAAAGCGGAAGCCCTTGATATGACGAGTTTTGTGTTTGGGCATCAGGTATTATGAAAAAACGATAAATGAATCTTTTAAAGAATCTTTTTGCGACTTTGCTCTAATGCATGCCTTTGGTTGTCTTATTAACATGACGCAAACTTATGTGAATCTCACTTGAGGGGGATAGTGAGAATTACACGCTCTGTCCGTGACATTTTTGTGATGAGCACTGATTTTCTATCTTAATTAAAGTTAGCAAATAGTTGTATAAATTGATATCAAATTGAAAATGGCATGAAATATACATTGCCAATAGTTTCTCTTCCAACATTTTTAAAACAATGTAAAGTTCGCCTGTGTAGGGTTGGCGTAGATTAAAACTGATCACTTTTCAAAACGTTTTAAAATATTTACGTGTAGAAATACGATCATACATAAAATTTTACTCGAAAAAAATAAAGAATAAAAATTAAATCTCTGAAGGAAACATTCGAAAATGCCACGAAAACTGAAAATCAGGATAAAAATGTTGCTCTTATTTGATCAAGTAAAAAATGTAGTATTGAAAATCAGAAATATTATACAGTTATCAATTCTTTTATTTTCCAAAACAAAAGTATCAAAAATACTTTTAAGGAAACGGTCTCGTTTTCTATTCGTGAATAGCTAAACAAACTCATAAAATATTGGGTATATAGCTTCACATTTCTAATCGTTGTACATCACAGAATGGCTTTGATGGACCCTCTAGAGCCCTCCTAACCGTAGCTTTATACTTCATGCAGCTGTATTAGTTTCGGATTCGAATTCTGTTGAAGTCTAAGAGTCTTTTAAAGCTTCTCTTTTGCAATACTTAAATTGTGAACATAACCGCGTCAATAATTTAAAGCGTCATTGCTTACAACGCGCCAGTACAAACTAAGTTTTAATAATCATAATCGTGACGATCATTAATTGCTTCTCTGTTCACAACGCCGTACAAACTCAGTCCCAGTATTTGTACATCAAAACATTTGTGGGAGTCAAAGGAGTAACAGCACTCACAGTTACGCGACGCTAGCAAGTGCGTCATTGATTTTTTGCTGGAAATGCTACAGCATTCTCAGAAACAAGGCAGTTTTAATGACTCTGCTATTGGTAATAAATTTGAAGAGCTTTTAAGACTGTAATTAGATGGTCTTGATGCAGAGAAGTTACAAAAAATAAAAAGTAATGTCTTGTGCACTTCTTGTGAAACATAAGCGTTTCAACGTCAAATAAAACAAAAGCGTTGTGAGAAACCTGAAACCTATTTAAACATTTGAATAACATAATAAATATCCTGGATCCAGGATAAAACACTAAGAAATTCTTACAGTCAATGGGTTATCTGCGGAGTCAAGAACCTCGACCATATTTTCCTCGGCAAAGAGAGCTCGCTCTTTCAATGAAGCTTTCTTCTTCACTCCATGAAGGTTAACCAAATGGATCTTTAGCCACTCCAGGCCCTTCTCGCCCAGCTGAGCTCCCTTGGCAAACTGCAACATCCCGCGGCTAAGGTCATCTCCTAGAAGCGCCAAAATTTGAAAACTTTAGTACAATTGTGAGAATATGCAAAATAGCGAAACCACGATTTCACGAATAGCCAGGGGACTCGATAAATTTGATCATTATATCAAAAGTTAATCGAAATTCTCGATATAATATAGCTTTTGTCTTTGTATCGCGTTTTGACATTTATTTGCTAAATCAAAAATATGGTTTGGGTTCTGAATTTTGTTCGTTATAACGAGAATTTTGTTAAATCGAGGTTCGTTTTATCGAGGTTTTGTCCCGTACATTTTACTGTAACTTTGGTGGGAGTGAAAAATTCGTTTATTATATCGATGACTTCGTTAAATCAAGGTTCACTGTAACAATTTATTTCATTTTATTTCTGCTCAAAGACGGAAAACCCCTCAATTCAACATGTCCGAAACTTGAAAATTCGACCTTAAACATTAAGAAGGGAGTACCGGCCAGCATCTAATTACAGACTTCTATCTGTGACTTACCAATATGGCTGCAATGTGGTGGAATAGGGTACACTCGACCACGAAAGTCCATATTTAGTGGCAGCCAGAAGATATTATTCCTAAAATGATTTGCCACAGACAACTTGTACAGTACAGTCATACGCAGGGCATGCTGTTCATGTGCATGTTTCTTTTCCAGACGCCGCTGTGCAATCAATTTGCTTTTTTCAGCAGGATCTGTTGAAAAATTCCTGTACCAAAACAAAAACAAAGCATTACGGTAAGTCTCATATTTGATATTCAATGGTTAAAAATCTCCTATAAAACCTTGAGGACTAACGAGCTACAAGCCAATAACCCTTAAGGCCGTAGGCCGAATGGGCTATTAAAACTCGTAGTAAATGAGGCCGAGAGGTCTAATTGTTTGGTATAAACCTACTAATCGGTCAAAAAAGGATATACAAAATAAATTATCGATAAAATCCTCTGATATTATATCAAAATGGGGCTCATTACTGTTTTGATCCGCCATCATTTAGAACTCTACTAGAAGGCTATCACAAATAGACCTCAAGCAGAGTAGCCAATCAGAATGCAGGATACGCGTTAGACCGTTAGTAGGTTTATACTAACACTCACTATCCTTACCTTATATCAGCCATGTCTACTGTTGGTTTTGTGGGCGGACCAGGAATAGCTAAGTCGTTGTTTCCTCCATTGTTAAAGATTTCAATCGCCAAATCGAGAATTCTATTGTTTGCTCTCCAAGCACATGAACCAAGATAATTGAGGGCGTCAAACACAGCTACCAAATCGTGTCTCCCAGTTTTCTTCTCCAGAAGCTGATCGTGTTTTGCATCTTCATCGTGATGGGTCCGTATTAAAAGAGCTGTGGGTATATGGAATCGTTTTAGCACACTTGCTGCCATGCTTAAATCATTTTACTTAATACATAAACCCACCTGGCTGAATGAGAAACGCCCCATCGCGCACGTCCGTCCAGGGCCGAGGTGGGACCAACATTGGCACAGCAGTAGTGTCCATATTGATCTCACCCTGGTTTGCAAGATGTTCCTTGAATAATTTACACACCACTGGATGAGGTTTGATGACGCCTACTTTCTTGGAATCTCTGAAGTCGTAGGAATGGTAAAAGGCTGGAAGAAGCTTTTCTTGTTTAGAGGTAAACATGTTAACATTTACCTTGACCGACTTAAGAAGAAAATCGATCAAAGCACAACCAGTCTGGTGATGGAAAGAAGACCTTATCAACCAGATATGGAGCACATAATTAAAATAACGCGGAGTGCAAATGTAACATAAAAGTAGTAACAAAAAAAAAATATTTAAATTTCCCAGAATTTCAATGATGCTTTTTCTGACACAGACTTGTAAGGATTTGTGGTAGAAAACGTTTGATGATAAAGAATTATCACGACGGCATCATTGATATAACGTAGAAGTCTTAAACTGGATTATCAGAAGGAATTGAATCGTTTAGGAGACCTCATTAACTAGGGATCGATTTTAAAAAAAGTTTCTTATTGTAGATGAGGCAACGAAGAATAACTTTTAATCGTCCCTCAATAGTTGCGGTCGTCCTAAAAACTTAGCTCTAACGTGTTTAGAAAAATAATTTAAAAGTGTTAAAAATAATTATGTCTAGATAGTCCGTCTTCAAGTAATTTTTGGCTATATTGGTAAATACTTGATCTCTTGGGAACTGGAAGAGAAAATAGATGGTCTTGCACTTGACGATATTTCCTTTGGAGCTGCTGTTTTAGTACGTTTTACTACCAACAGCAATTGAAATAAAACCTTATTTAATTACCTAAATGATAAAGCAAATAAAAAAACAAAAACACTGACAGGGAAACAATTGACAGGGAAAACCGCAGAAATCGAATCGAATCCAATATAACACTAACAAGTGGTGTCAATTTGGAGCGAAATTCACTGCAATGAAACGCAAATTCATTTCTGAGAATCGTTACAACAATTAATAGATACTATATGGTTTTAGTCGTACAAAGAAAGCCGAAACTATTATTCTTAGTAATCTTAGCTGCCAAAAACAATTCCAGTCGTCTTTGACGATCGGACGACCGCAAAAGTCGAGCCCTGGTAACCATTATAATTGTACTTGCTTTTTGCAAATATGGTTCTTGTTCTTTAGATTTTTCAGGTGCGAGAAAACGAACGGCAAATGATTTATTTCTCTTTTAGAATCACGATTCTTTCTGAATTCCTTGTCTTGTATAAATTTAAATATACATATAGTGTACATCTCAACTATTTTAAAACTGCGTGCTGCCGGTTTAGATATTGACAAAAATAACAACAACAACAAGTTTTATTTACACCCACTCCAGGCAGCGATACAAAGACAAGCAGAAAGTATAAACTAAATGAGTGTTGGGACTCAACAAAGTTATAAAGCCAAACTGAATCTATGCAAATCGTAATGTGCAGGCTGAGTCCTCGCAATGAAAGCTTAGAAAAACTTCCTCCGTTCAACAAAAATGTATAATTAACAATTACTCACCAAAGTGGAAGTGACTAGTGGCACCTCCAAGCAAGCTAATCAGCGTGCGCGAAAAGTACTATTCACTTGTGTGGTATATATTACTTAAGAATATACCAGATTATTTAATGGGCAAATATGCAATAAATTATTGACCCGTCTCAAACCGATTTAGCGTATAAACTGCGACTATAAAAACGTATATATAAGTGAACATGTTTGGATCAAAGTGAACAAGGAACTAGCAGTACTTACTACAACCCGGGTCGCCCATGGCCAACGCGGAATGTCTTGTCTCAGGGATGCCGCATAGGGTCGGCTGTCATCCAGCTCAAGCCAATGTTCTCGCGGCATCTGCTTGCTGACCATGTTGTCATCCATTAAGTAAGAAATGTAATCCCTATACATGTCTTGAACCTAATCACATAACCGTTAATCTGCTCAGGAAGGTTTCTAACAGGGAGACAAATATTTATAATATCGAAAGGAATAACTCAATGAACTGTTAACCTTTTACCCGAACGCTAGAAAGAAGAACGGAGAGAGCTACAAGAAGTCCGTCTTAATGGCATTAAGGTTTGGTCTGTAAAGACATTTTATGCTCAAAAGAAACATGTAAGTAATTCATGTTCACAATATGCACAGTAAAAACACAGAAGTACCATTTCAGCCAGTTGTTTTTCATGTTAAGATTCTGAAAACGGTTGCTCGATGTTTTCGTATCAACTTGATAAAATGCCAAAAAAGTTGAGATGATATAAAAAAATGCTAACTTGTTTATTTACTTTATTCTTTGGATGTATAACAAACTACTTAATGCCTGTTCCCTCGAGAAATAGTTTTGTTTTCCAGACATGAGACTCTTGGAAAACAAAACTAACTGTTTCCCTCGGGACCAGAGATTAACCGTATATTATTATCTACCAACTATCAAAGTCTCTCTTGGACGAGAGGACATCACGTGCACGCGAACAAATTTCGCTGTTTCCCGGCAACTAAGCGCTCAGCGGCAACAATATGTTATGGACCGGTAAATAACAAAACCGGAAGTTAATTGTGATTCAGTGCAATTTCAAAGGTTCACAATACACAAGTTTTGATTATCATTTTTTTTAAAAAATAGCTATTTTTGTTCTTCTTTGATAGTTGGTATATAACAAAACGCTTATTGAACTTAACCTTGGGAAAGGAGTATGTTTCGTGGTCCCTCGATGGCTATCGGCGGTCTCGGGACCACAAAACACCCTGTTCTCCTCGGTCTCAGTCAATAAGTGTTAAATATTCCCAGTAAATAAATACATAGCAAAAAAGTTACTGCATATAGAGGTGAGCAATATTTCAATTTAACACTTTTTCTTGTTCCTATCAAACGTGGAAGCAAAGTGTCACAACTTGTGAACATTTAATCAATAACAATGCCATCAAACAGCACCGTTTTATTTCTCAATTTTAAAAGCGTAAAAAATGGGCATTAAAAATGGTGAATGACTATGGATTATTTACCTTGGAAAGTATTCCAGTTTGAACTCTTTGTTTGACAATGATCTTGTTATTTAATACAGTTCCTAGCAAACCACTCAAGCTATGAAGTGGCACTCCTTCAACCTGGCCTTTGATCATAAAGATTACCTCATCGATTGTTATCTCAGCCAATTCATCCGCTTCAAATGCTTGAAAGAAAGCTGCATAGCGAGGTCTGAATGCAGTAGCAGCTGTAAAAAAATGTACTCAAGAATAAGATGGCGCTATCATGTCATAGCTTTTAGTAATATGAGAAAAGTGGTACGATAAAAGAACATTCAGAAAATTCAACCAATAAGAGCTGTCTGACACATTCTTACAGATAAGTACAACACTCCTTGTGGAATTTTCATACCTTGCCTTGTTCTCATCTCTTCAACATCTTCATGAACGATTATGTTGCCAAGTTATTGAACATTATCTTACAAAAAGTCACTAAGATGTTACACAGTACTACATTAAAAAATAACACAATGCTTGCAGTTTTGCAACAAAAACAAACTTTAAATAAGTTATGTGCAACTGTCTCTTAAAGTTGTGAAAGAAAATCAGCTTTTATAATCAAAAGAAATAAATCAAGATTTTCAGGCAATTCTTTGATGAATATGATGATAGTAGTAGCAATAATAATGCATGTAATCACAATACTTTTGCGAAGCGGATTGTGCTTCGGTGTTGGCCACTTGAATTGGGGGTTGTCCCGTGGGGTTTGCACTCAACACTTCGCTTTGGCTTTGGTCTCAAGTCAGTGCCTGTGGTGGCAACACAGGCTCAGCTTCTGCCCAACTGCTCCGAGCGCGTGAGTCGCAGCCGGTTAAACTTTGCAAAAAAGCTGAACCTTAAAGACGGACTCAGAGAAAGTAGCACGTTGGACAGATCGTACAATACCGATGCAAAGCTCACGAGGTCGCGACGAGTGTGTTGATCCCGAATCCCCAAGGAAAGGAAACGAATACAGGGTAGCGAACATGGGCTTCAAGTCTGCCGTCCTTTGCCGCCATCCATGTGAAGCCCACCGCCCATGCTGCTGGCATTGCACTCCTTCCAGTTTCCGCTTCTCTCTGCCACTACCAAAAATCTCCAATAATTTCTGCCACCTATCATGTTTTCTCTCAGGCCCCAAGAACTCGAAGAAGTTCCAGCTAAGGTCATGCAGGCTGCTTCTATT
>JAOBAY020057220.1:0-13008 GCA_025331085.2 Zoanthus sociatus
ACTGGTTTGAAAAAAATAAACCAGAGGTTATAATTAAACTACAACATGTACCCAAAAATAAATTAAAATTCATGTAAAATTCCAAAAATTGGAAAATATTGTTATACTTTATACTCAAAATTAGTCAAAAATACCCAATTTTAGCATAAAAATACTGTATATATACCTGATATTAAATACCATTTTTTAAAATACCATACACACTAAAACCCAGCAGGCTGACCCTGAGATTTCAGGGGTCTTTCGAGAGGACGGGAGAAAAGGCAAAAAAAATGCAAGTATCTTGGAAAAGCTGTGAGAGTTGGCAGGTTTGTACATATTAACAAAACTAAAAATATTATCCACTGTGGTAATCATATAAACAATTAAATATATTTCTCTCATTGTCTCACACTATTTGTTGTTGAAAAGACCACAATGTTGAAAAGACCTCCTTTGTCTGATGAAGATACAATACAACACAATACAATACAATACTTTATTTAGACACGTTACGTCCAAGAGCACAAGTGCTCGTTCAAAATATGAACGTGTATTTACAATAAATATTATAATAATAAGAATAGATATGTTTAAAAATTTAAAAATTTAAAATTTATGGTATATAATCTCTGTAGTGAATTAATAAAATTAGGGAAAAATATATATATATATAAAAACAAAATCTATAAAAAATATAAAATATTTTATGTATAAATTACAGCTTTAAAAACATTTAAATTCTCAGCCAACTTGACATCTTCTGGGAGTTTGTTCCATATTTGATGAGTTCAGTGACGGTCATATCATTCTTGTGTTTTGTTTGTCTCAACGTTAATCTTAACATATTTTGCTGACCTTAGCAACGAAGATGAGAAAGTGAAAGACGAAGGCTCAGAAAAATCACCTTTCTGCTTCGCTCTTTACTTTTGGGGTTTTGTTTGGAAAAACGGTACAATGTTTTTCTATGAAGCTAAACAAATATTGCAACGTCATTGGGACATGGCAGTTTGCTTTCTTGATCTAATGTACTTCATTCTGTATGCTTGTCCAGCTCTTACGACTATAGCACGGTTTAGTTTCAAGCGAAATTCAAAACTCTATGCACATGCTTAATTGGGTCAGTAGAGATGAATACCTACATTTACATATAAAAAAGAATAATTATGATTAAGATAATATCAATAATAATAATGATAACAAATTGCTACAGAAGACAGCTTTATTAGGAACAACAAGATTCTCGAGGCGAGCTTGTGACAATGGCGAATTAACCGAAAGAGAGTCCCTTTAGAGTATAGGCTTAACGTCTATCTTCATAGTATGTGTGGTGAAAAGTCAAGGAAGGCCGCAATAATTTCCATCCCTCGGCTAGGCCTGGTATTGGCCATATTCACAGATCAATCTATAGATTAAATTTATTACCTGCATGGTTAGAATTAGGGAACAATTTTTATTCTTTTTTGGAATGTGCATCAATGTTTTACTTCGCTTACTCAGTGTTCGACGCTAGCTAATAAAAAATATCTTCCCAAAAGAGAAGCAAGACGCAAGATTTCTATAACCATGTTGTTATGTTCTAGGAACTGACTGAACGACGAAAACACAACTGAGTCACTTCTATATCCTGCACGTGGTATATGCCAAATATAAGGTTCATATACTGCTGGCATACATAACGAAAAACAAGAATTTACTGAAGTAAAATAGTGTGCCATTTCGTTCAGTAAATCTTTTTGTTTCCAATAACAACTGTGTGTTCACAAAATTCTTGGTATTGAACAATACGCTAAATGTTTTCTTTGAAATAATAGTACTTGAGAAGTTGAAACAAAATTGTTTTACTACCAAAAATAATTCTATTGTTTTTGCTAAGTTTATGAATGAAGAGATAAATTATTTTTGAATAGTGCTATTCAATGACGGCACGCCAGACAGAGTCGGCATCATCAACTTTGATAGCCATATCATATCATATCAACTTCGAGGGATAATTTTTAATTATGATTCTTATAAGTAGACATTATCTGCAGTGTTTTGAATATTATCGTGGCTATTTGAATAAACCTGTGTTTTCTCTTCCAGTGACCATGATTTTATTCAGGAACAAGAAACTCGATTATTGACACTTTGCAAGCGAACAATGGCTCTTCCGGTTGGAAGGTAATCTTCTCTAACAGCACAAACAATCTTGAGATGTAATTGCTATTATTCTGGGTATGTAAGGCAATGATATTCATGTGTTTGATGAACGTTTATAATCATAATGATATGCCCTGTACTTTCAGGGGAATGTTTAGTCTTGCTACCTCGCATCCCGTGCTAACCGAAACCCTGCCCATACCTCCACTAGAGCTGACAGGACGGGCACCAACGAGGTGAGCGTTTTCTTTTTTGTTCTATGTGCGAGTCACAGTTGTTTAACCATTTTGCTATGATTTTGCGGTCATAGAAGTTACCTTGTTTCCTTCCGTATAAATCCACTGTATTTTAACTTCAGTAACAATTTTTGCGTATTA
Organism: Zoanthus sociatus; assembly: GCA_025331085.2. Lineage (NCBI taxonomy): Eukaryota > Metazoa > Cnidaria > Anthozoa > Zoantharia > Zoanthidae > Zoanthus > Zoanthus sociatus. The sequence continues at coordinate 2,499 of JAOBAY020057220.1, forward strand.
TTGAAAATTCTTTTTTCCCTATACCTTTGTTTATGTTCACTCAAATACATTTTTGAGAAAAGTGAGCGTTTTCAGCCATAGATTTGTTATTGAGCTCACCTTTTCACCGTCTGTAGGATTTTTTTTTTGTTTGTATACATTTAGCCTAAATCTTTTCGGCATTTTTAATTCGTTTGAGTCTTTTATTTCTCGCTTTATTATCATTGGCCTAAGCCATACATTGATTCTGGTTTTAGAATAAATCTGTAAGTATTTTACTAAAGTTTTAAGGGTTATAATAAATTCATTTCAGATTATCTTATCTAAACGTCCTTTGAAAGTACATTATTTATAAGCAACACATGACACACTTTTGTACCCTTCTTTTTCTATCTTATATACTGTACATGTAAATTCACCTTTCTTGTTTATACATCATGTATATTGAACAAATTAAGAAGCCTAAGCCGTGTATTGGACTGTGACAAAACACAACGGGCATTTGAGAACATGATGAATATGCAAAAAATATTTGCCGCAGGCGAGTATTTTTCGCCTTTCTCGAGTGTTCTCAAATGCCCACAGTTTTTTATCACAGTCTATAATTTTTAATGTATATTAGTAAGGGATGGTGGCTTCTTGTTGTACCCATTGAGGTACTGTATCATTCACAATCCCTGAAAGTAACTGCTGGCTGTCACTCTTCTAAATCAGTTTTTCTCTGTATAACATTTTTCGAATATTAACTATAAATTACCATTTGCAATATTTTTAACATGTCACATATGTACATGTTAAACAGATTTTAAAAATGTGTAAAAACACTCAAGAAAATAAATTATCTTCAGTGTTCGTACATCTACTTATACCATAAAACCTCAAGAAAAATCCCAGTGGCAAAAGCATTTTTCTCTGCTCTTCAAGCAATCCATCATCCAACCACAACAATTTCCTCACATGCAGATCCCACCTAGTGTGTTTCTTCCTCTGATAGGCTATTGTGGTAGAGTAAATTGTGATCCTACTCAGCTGGTGTCAATATCTTCACTCTATCTAAACAAAATTTGACACAATCAGGATTGGGTAAAAGAACACTAATCAGGGTTTGGAGCAAGGTTATTCCTGGTAATCAGCACCTAAGCCTTAGTTAATTCTCTCTATATTATGTTGGTTTGAAGTTCTTTAACTAGTGCATATAAAGTAAAATTTGTTTTTGCAGAAAATGAAAGTTAACAACACCCTCATCAGAAATATTATATTTGAGTTGGTAAAATATTTTTTAAAACAGCCTTTTTGCTGCGTAAAGTAGCTAAAAAAGGCCAAACAGGTGTCTCGAGTAACGAATTTTGCTCGGACGACGTAGCTAGTAGATCCAACTACACGCTTTTTTATAAGAATAGGGTTTTCCCGTTTCAGCATCAGTATTCTTTTAACTTTTTGACCAATATCAGCCTCATGTATTCTTTATATTCTCTTAGCATGCATAACTACAACCTGACAACATATTATCAGCCTTTATATTCTTATAGATGATATTCGTGGGGGTAATTGCTATAACTGACGAGTGGATTGATACCCTCATTTAAAACATCAAAGAAAGTAAGAAGACAAATCCATAAAACAGAAGAAACAACGTCTTATTACAAATATCAATGTGCATATATAGGTCACATCCAAAGGACATAAAAAAACTAAAGATCACGGTCCTAAAATATTAATATACAGTTACACAATGACTTGCACATTAGCTGTACCAGTATCTGTTCTGGACTATAATAGTCTGTACTGTGTACCGTCACTAAAGCTGAAAACTGACTTTGAGCCTGGGCATATTCTTAAAATATCCTTAATTTTAAAGGCTTGTAAACGGGACAGGGTTTGTTTCTTTTTGCATGATTTTAACTCTTCCGCTCCTCAACTGTCCAAAAATGTTCCGTTTTTCCTGAACCGACAAAAAGTCGGCTCCAAGTTTTTCCTTCTCACCTCCCCCTCTAGTCTTTAATTTGTTATAAATAGCTAATCAAAATACACCAACTGAAGGTATGATTTTGTTAACACGAGGGAGGTAATGATAGTTGAAGTTTGACGTAGGAGTTTGTGATCGTAAATTCAACATGGCGATGGCCCACTTGTTGTTGAAAATTATGTTGGAATTTAGAGATAAAGCACTTAAGGTAATGACCACTTTTCAATGAAGATTAATCAAAACGTTTTTTCTCAGAATAAACAAGGAGATTGAGCCTAAATCAACGATCGAGTGTGAATGACGACTGTGTTAAAAAGTGTCGAGATTATTTTGCAATTTGGACAATTGATCACATATCAAGGTGAAACTTCAAATAAATAAAGAAGTTGTTACCACGGCATAATTTGTAAAACCTAAAAGATTAAAACTGAAAATGAAGTACGTATAGAAGTAGAATCTCTGTTGGAAATATTGAATTGCTTAGTTTTTGAATAAAAGTTTGCTTGCTGGTGTACTAGGAACACAGTTGTTGACCTCAATCATATCGACACACCGTCAGACATGAAAGTATGGCCAAGTTTTCACAATGGGGTTGCATCAGGGCTAAGGATTGCTCCAGACACCACACAGGTAATGGCTAGCAGTTTTTATTGGATGGGTTTTGCAGACCCTAAAGTATAATAGGGTTTCAATTTGTATAGGTTGTGGACTTCATAGTCAAAGAAACCATTGGAATCAGTAGGTAATGACATAATGGTAAATCATTTTCAGTACAACTGGATTTGAAAATGGATGCACTATAGCATACCACTCTTGCAACAGTACGAAAAAATCAGAATTGTTTTAACGATCAGTTACATCACCATATGATCGATGCAGCTAAACTAACTGATTTGGTATACCAGATGCTTGATTTTGAAGTAAATCTGCATTCTTTACTAGGAATTTTGCCAATATATACTATAATTTTTTTTGAAATAAAAGTAAAAAGTTACCTACTTATAGTTATAATTCCACCTTTGATAAAATAAGTTATTTTACTATAATTTACTGTGCATGAAGGACATTATAATTTACTGTGCATAAAGGACATTTGATGTATAAAAGTTGACAACAGAAGTATGTTTTATACCAGTACTTGTTCAGTTACCAATTAGACCTCGAGGATAAATGTACTACGAGTCAATAGCCCTTGAGGCCGTAGGCCGAACGAGCTATTTAAACTCGTAGTATATGAGGTCGAATGGTCTAATCGTTTTAGTATAAACCTTCTAATCGGTCAAGAGAGGATGTACAAATTAAATTATTGATGAAATCCTCTGATATCATAGCAAATCGGTTCTCATTACTGTTTTGATCCGCCATCTTTTCCTTACTAGGCTATCACAAATAGTCCTCTAGTAGAGCAGCCAATCAGAATGCAGGATGCGTGTTAGACCGTTAGTAGGTTTATACTAATTTACTTTATTTAACACTAAAAAAAAACATTTAAATCGCCTGTAAATAATTACAACCAGAACTTTAAAATGGTTGATCACCACTAATTAATTTCAATTAAATGAAAATGAGCAAAAAGAAATTGCAGCTGCAATAGCAACTCTTGGAACACAGGGATATCACTGATCAAAAATATTGTTTGTTAAAAATTCAAGTTTCTACTCTATTTGCAATAAACACCAAAGCTACAGAGTAATTTTAAAACATTTTAGTTTTATCAAAATATAAATTAGTTAAAATAATGTTGAGTGATAAAATCTACCAAGCCTAATCATACCAACTTATAATAGCCATGACTCACGTTGCTAAAAGGTAGATTTCCTTATGATAGAAGACATCAGTCGCTAAATTCTTCGGATTCCCGGTTGAAGTAGTAGAAGAGTAAACCAGTTGAGGTAGAGTAAATGCATATTAATTTTAGCCAGAAACTCTCAAACAAGAAATATATTAATTTACCCATGTGGACAACGAGGCCTACATCATCTTATGGTTGAAAATTTCAGAGTCATTTAAATTGATTAGATGGCCCTCAATATAGAAAGTCGGTGACTCTGAAAAATTTTAGGCAACAAATAGAAAAACTTTAAACAGCATATTCAAATACCCTTTTGCTAAATAGTTTATATCAAAATATTAAAAATCTGACAAGCTTTTTATAAAGCATGAAATATAAATAGAATATTCTTGGTCAAGAGAGCATACATTTTCATTTTAGTTTTCCGTGAAACAGTAATTAACTAATAATATAATAATAACAAGACATCTATAATTGAGAATTAAATTTTTGAATTACCGTTTAAGTAGGACTTAAAATTTTATCTAAGCTTTCTTTACGTCAAGGAACTTCTCCCACCGGGCAAGAGAAAAACATAAATAGCTCGCAAGACTGCCCTGAGTGATCATAACATCCGTGGGGTCCAGGCATTAGACCAAGATTTAAGATGGTTTCAGCGTGGGGCCAGGGAGGTGGTGCATGCATAATAGAATCAGCAGTCCTCATTTAAACTGCGACGGGGGGTGGGGAGGGGAGGAACTTACACCATATTAATTTTTGGGACAACCTACTGCAGTCACATGGCTCAAGCGCCCGTAATTGCAGTAGTACGTAACTTTTCAATCACTGCGACAAAGGCTCTAGTTAGAACCGAAAGCGTAGGTAAAATTTTAAATCCTACTTACACAGTGTCGTAAAAGTTTAACCTTCAATTATATGTATTCACCCATGTAGACGACTTTCCATCAAAAACAGAGATATCTAAATCTTAGTCGCTACAGAGGCTGAAACCAGTTTTAACACACTTTCAATAGACCTTGTTATTGAAATTAATAATTGACACTATATATCATTCAACAGCAATGTTTTGGTACGAAATCAAATTAATACCAATGATAGCTTACAAAGATTCGGTCGTTTTCGTGAAGTAAAAAGTAACCATGGCAACAAAAAATCTCTGTAAAACAAGCTTTCTGCAAAGTTTCACCAAACAAATTTAGATGCATTAATGTGAATATGGCAAAGGGTTGAATTCCATGCTATAAAATTAAACAAAAAACAAGCACAAAACGTCTTAACGCAGGAAACCCATAAACGTTTGTCCTTTGTTGTGCCAAAAAGTCCGCTGATTCGCTTCAGTTTATTTTGTAATAAATGACAACTTTCACTCTGGTAAAGCTCATAGATTTTGTTATTTGAACTTATTAGACAGTTGGCCACTTTCAAGCCATGTGTTAAACACAGTGATAAAAACAAATTTCTAATGCAAATTTTCTTTTACACCAGTCCTTTGTGGGGCCAAAAAATCTGCAAATCTGGTAAATTAATAAGACAAAATGTTACCAAACAAAACCCTTTTGCCCCCAAAGAGGCCTGAACATGGCAAACATTTGCATTAGTAAAATGGCGTATTAGACACAGTTGTGCGTTACTGACAAATAAATGAAATCGCGAGATTGATTTTGACTGATCGCGCACGCAATCGTTCTTTTTTCATGTCAAGAACTGTTATGTATTTTGATGTTAGTAATCGTCCCTTTGTTGTCAAGGTAAAATCATAAACTTTAGAAGCATATAGTTTAGTAAAATATTAAAGAATTAAATTTTTTACTGGAAATAGTATATTGAAACATAGAACGTTTCGGCCATAAACCATGGCCTTTATCAGCTAATTCAGTAGTTCTGTCCAGGTCACGTGGCCCTGTATTAAGTGTGCCAGAACACTTCCATTTTCGCTATCGTATTCTAAACTAGAATAAAATTCACTGCCGCTCTACCTGTCTCCAGCCGGCTCCCTCAACATTCCTTGTTTTTTCTGCTCCTCTTTTCCTCTTTTCTCTTATCTCAGCTTGCAATTGAAGGTCTTGGAGGTGTTAAATGTATGACTAAAAAGTTTAGATTTGACAGCAAATTCTTGTCAAAGTCTCTGAATATGGAGGTTTTAGATTCCTTCAAGCCCCTGTCACACACTACAACTGTCTTTTGCATTTGAAGAATGCTGGCTTTTTCTTTGAGGATCTTACAGAGTATATACAAAGATAAAATCTTTTTTATACTGCATCAAAGGAGGAGACTGACAATTAAGTATCAAGTCAAATCTGTGATCAGATCTGTGATTACTGATGATTATAAAGCTTAAGGACTTGGTAGGGAGACTTACAGATGCTCACAATGTTTTGTTTATGTTTTGTTGCGAGATCAAATACTTATTGTTATTTTTTAATAGTTTTATACCTGAAGTTAATTCATCATTAAATGATATTACTACTATTACATATACTATGACCAGAAAACACGAATCATAGGAAAATATATGTGAAGTGTAGTTTAATACGTGTATAAATCAGTAATAAATAAACAGTGAATTGTTTCCTATCATTTTGACAACTGCGATGTTGTTGAGTTTTTTTAATCAAAAACCAGGTAACAAAGAAGCTTATTATTATTAAAGGCAAAAATAACTAGACGCTAAGCGCCAGAAAACAGTGCGCGTGTGTCTATTATAAATTCCCGATGGGTGACGTGACAACAAAATTTTACTGCAACCCCGATAGACAGTGCAAACTGGAACTGACGCTGTAGATCAATCAGCAGAACCAAACATTACCACAATTTAAAATAGCAGCCCAAACAAATCAAAGTGTGTTTGTTGGGAAATAGCAGTCAAAAAAATCCAATCAAATATAAAAATTCCCCACGTATTTTTGAAGCGGGACCATTTTGTACTTTGTTATTATTTTTCAAAGCCCGTTATTTTATTGCAAAAGTTTATCAAGATCCGGCATTTTTCACCAAAAAAAAACTGTCATTCTGATAAATAATGAATCCATCCTTATTTCAGTTTTAAGCAGGATTGCGTTTACTCGTGTTGTAATGTTTCTTTAATCAATAATTTTGTTTATTCTTTTTTTTTTTAATTTTAGAACTTATATTAGCCAATTTCAAAAATACCATAATACTCTTTAATTGTCTGCCAAAATTCTGCATAAGCATTGTATCCAGTTTTTCTCGGGACCGTTCTAAATCCGAAGAGAAGATAAAAACAATGCTTATGCAAAATTTTGGCGGAAAAACAAAGAGTATTATGGTATTTTTGAAATTGGCTGATTTGTCTTGTACTTTTGTAATGACACAGATTTTGTAATTTTGTAATGACACGAATAAATATGTGTTGTATTCAGATAGACAGTACGTGGATCGTGTATAATAAGCCCATTGATGGTCAGCTAACAAATGAGCATGCAGGCTTTCTGATGGCTTTGGGATTAAGCGGTCATTTGAAAAACCTGAGCTACATGATTCTGCATGATTACCTTTGTAAGGTGGGCATTTACAGATTGTCATTGTCCATTGTCTGATTTTAATGACCAGATACGATAAATGTCTATAATCCGAAAGCACAATACTTACAGAATTTTTCCAACTTTTGTTAAGTAAATTCTTCTAAGTAGCTTAACAAATTTTCATTCCACGTGTTATATTCTTTTATTTTAAGTCAGAGTATGAATACCCTGCTCCACCATTAGCTAAATCAATTTATTTCTATGTATATATATTTTTTAATTTCTATTTTAATTTTTAACTGAAGAAGGCCGAATTGCTGAAAAAATATTACCTTTCTAATCTTAACTAAACGAGCAACCTTTGTTGTTGTTTACAGGGACATGAGTTAACTACAGTTGGTCTGCTGTTGGGGATTGGTGCAGCAAAGTAAGACACTTTATAGTAATAATTCCAAGTGTAAAAGTTTTAAATACAGTGGTAAAATTGAGTAAAAACTGTTAACACTATAAATTGTTACTACAGTTTCATGCTCTGTGGCGATCTTTAGACTAAATAATTAATACTAGCTGTTTCTAATAGGAAGGTTAAGTGCTGTGAGCTGAATTGAGTGTGTTATATTTATAAGCCATTGAGATAAAAGGCATCTAAAATAAGGAATTATACTTTTAGATAATAAGTACTGCATTAATTTTCAAAACCTGCAAAGTTATGAAATAATTATGTGTGGTCTGGTAACAGAAAAAGTTGTTTTCGAGTCATTTTGATTTATGATTGCTGAAATTTGATTAAAAAAACGTGATTTTGGTCAACACTGAATACAAATATAAAGGTAATAACAATATTAACTTTGTTTATGTAACGTAATAAAACTAATAATATCTATAGATCTATACAACATTTTACTAAATATTACGAATGATAAATTACATCTGCCGTAGTATGTGATGCTTTGGGCACGCATCTTTTGGTTTGCTGTTTTTATCTTATGGATGCTAAAACTGTATACACTTTCAACTAATAGTCTTAATAACAGCATGATTTATTATAGTAATTTTTAAGAACTGTATTTATAAAGACGGTATACAGTTTCTGTTATTCTAAGTAGCACAGATACAGAACTGGTATTTTTATAAGATAATTATTATTTTGTATATCACAGTTTGTTTCAACCAATAGTCTTTCAATAGTAACATATATAGTGCTTAGTTAAAATTAGAGAGCTGTATACAGTGTCTGTTGTTTGGATAGCACACAATTATTTTGTATAGAACAGTTTCAACTGATCATGATGGTCTTTCAACAATAACATTAGAGTAATTACAGACAACTGTAAACAGAGTCTGTTGTTTAGGTAGCACACATAAAATGCTACAATTGAGACTGGCATTTTCATATTATTGTAATTACTTACAAGTATATCACAGTTTCAACTAACAAGTCTCTCAACAGTAACTGCATCGGTAGTAAAAAACAGCTGTAACATCAATAGTAATAAATGGTCTAATTTACATCGGAATGTTGCGATTCAACCAATAAATAATGTAAAATAATAATTGTAATAGTAAAACGGCTAATTGTTATAATAAATGTAGAGATGTTTATGTTGTAATGATAAACAGGATTTCATATTAAGAATAATGCTCAGCATATAATTCAATGCTCTTTCGCAAGTTAATCTTTGGGATGTTTATGCAATAAGAGCTTAAAGATTCAAAAGCACATTGTCTTCCTCTAGATACGTGGCTAGAACGACGGTCACCTTAATGAATACTTCCACCAACAATTAAAGTAGCGTTTGAAATTGTAAAATATTTCAATCAAACTTGTTTTTGTCGCAAAGACTGATAAACCACTCCAGTAACTATAAAACCACTTAAGCGACGTTTGCGCAAAAGCATACGGTCAGTCATGTGGTCTGTCAAACCGTGTCCTACACCTGTGATTATAACTTCACTGTCGCTGACCGATGTACTACCTGTTCACAAAATCATCGATAATTCGCCAGTCAGCCAGCCAGCTAGCCAGCCAGTCCAAAAATCGAGTCTGAAACTGGCTGTACACTCATGCCTACACCTACTCGGCCAGGTTGACCACAGGTATCCTGTCATGATTACTGCCGAATCTGGCTGCAACTGCCACAAAAAGGAAACCTGCCGCTGGCCTGACAATGTCTAATATCAAGTATTAGTATTAACCTATAGCAGGTGAATAGCACTTTCCGCGCGCTCTGATTGGTTCATCAAACATCGGATATCCTGCGCTATTTACCTCGGTCACTCAACCGTGAAAAAAATGATTACGCGCGCTTCCCGTGTTGCTCCAGTTTCTCAAGAACAAATTCATAAAATTAACGAGAAAGGAACTCCTTTAAACACAAAAAAGGCAACAAAAAGTGGTGTTTCAGTGTTTAATGTAATATTTTTATTCGCTTAAAATCAACAGCACAGCAGTTTCTACTGTTTATTAAATTCACGATATTTGTCTGTTTACAAACGTTTCTACTCATGCGAGGCCATTTAAACACAAAAAGCAAAGAAAAATACAAAGTTTAACTAAATTTTGCAGCATTGTTTCACCAACAAAATGAGTCTGTATAACTGCTATCGAGGAAAGGACACCAACAGAATTGAAGTTGAACAAGAGCCTCAAGAAATTTTACGTGTCGGCAAGAAACAAGATGGCAGACATTTTATCACAAGAAGTTTCTCGCCTCAAATCGTGCAGCACTTGACCGTGATGCCATTAAATAAATCTTCCCCCAAACAGGCCTTTTTTCATTGTTAGCAACATTTTGTTCTCTGGTGCCAATAAACCTTCAAACAATTTTCTCAAACCTCTGTCGAAGACCGTTGAAATTGCTCCAAATGTTCACAAACGTCCGCTGACAAAGGATCACATTGAAAAACAGTTTGAAGAAGAGGAGCTCGTAAGTTACGACAGTAGAAATCCAATCTTGTTGAAGAATCTGGCCGCAATCTAACAGAAAGTAATAGGGCTGTGATGGAACAACAACCAGCTGCTGTTAATCGTGTAGGAACGGCTCGTCCAGTGGCAGCAAACCCCAACTTTTTGAGAATCCATGATGGCCAGCAGCTGTTGAATGGACTCATTCCTGGCCACACTTTCAACAACAGCAGTTTTCAATTCAACATAAATCTTCCAAGTTCAAGCGACAGAAAGTAATTAGTTCAGGACGTGCATGTTTGCTCATTTTGCATTACCTGGAGATTTTGTTTTTGAAGTTATTTCCTTATTGATCAATGAAAAATTTTTGCAATTCAATGTGACTT
>JAOBAY020057241.1:0-22322 GCA_025331085.2 Zoanthus sociatus
TCTGCCTCGGGAAACATTGGCGTCTCGGGTCCACAAAACATACTGTTTCCCTCGGTCTCAGTCAATAAGTGTTAAATATGGTACACTGAACGCCAAGCTTACCAGAAAGAGTGTTCTTACATGTAAAGAAATTCAAAAACTTGAAAAAAGCAGTCAGTATATTTTGGTATTTCCTACTTTACATAATTTTATGTTCCACATGCAACAATACTTGGGCGAACTTCTTGCACATAATTCAAGTAATGCTGTGCATTAACTTTGCGTTAGAAGCTGCTTTTAAGAACTCCAAGAGCCCAGAAATCGATAAAATTAAACCAAAGTCAGGATTAAATGTTTTTCCTCGGGTTAATGACTGTTTGTTACTAACACATTAGATATTTTTCAGTGATAACCACTGGTACTCGGATGCTCGAGCATGGATGTAGTGCCACCTAATGGTGCCATTGTCCGCGGGATTATATTACTGTACCCAATCATAATTTTATCTGTTTCAGATGATGGCAGAGCTGTTTGAAACGGCACATGCCCAAGATGGCTTTTTCCTCAATCTTAGTTTGATTATGCTTAAGCTTTGCATGCCCTTCATGGACCCTGCATCTCCAAAGCTGCTGAAAATTGATCCCTGCTACTGTGCTGTAGAAACTAGTGTCAACAGCATCAGTAATGAAGAAACCTCTGTACATGTATTTGGGATGGAAACTGAGACAAGACTTACTCTTCTGGAAAATGAAGGTACTGAAGTACATTAAAGTTATAAACGTTAAACTATTTTGATATGATGTACTTGATAATGATCATGTTGATTGATAAGTAGTTTTTTTTTCCATGATTTGGACATTGATTAACAATACTTAGGTAAATGATTGTTTGTTCCCTTCATCTGAACCTTATAACCCGTTTTAGCAATCACAAATTCTTTGATAATAAGAAAAGCAAACATAAACGCAATGGTTGCATAGTGGCTACCTTTGTAGAGGAAGGCAACTTCTCTGAGCCGTCGTCCATTCTGCACTTTCCGAAATAGCGGTTATTATTATCGACACCGATAACATTATAAGCTTAATGCAGAGTGGAGGCAGAGAAGCGTATTTCATAGGTGGTGATAATGATGGATCCGTAGTGACGACTGTTATAAGTACAGATTGTTTGAAAAAAAAATCTTGTATGCTGTGAAAATGAGGAATGTTTGTGTGAATTCTGTTGTTTTTAAAAGAAAATTAATGAGTGCAATTGAACATACTGGAAGAGATTTGACACCACCAGCAAAAAGTGGAACATCTACTGGGAAATCTAGTAGTTATGATTATTTGAAACTTTTCGAACTTTTGCAGTTGTGACTTATACAATGAGACAAAGTAGAATTTAACTTGAAACGATTCAGCGCTCGATTCACTAAAATAATACTCCAGAACTCACAGATGTGTTGATGGCGTTAATAACTAGAAGTATTGATGTACTTTAATGCTTTCATAAAGTTCATTATATTAGTCATAACAATTCGCGAGTTAAGCATTTCCTCTTGTAACGTAATTAGTGCGGATTATTCAACAGTATGATCCAAAAGGAAATACATATCCAAATAATAAAGAAGAATCGTAGGGCATTTTGGTAGTTGTAGTCTACATTGTGCAATAGGACATCGTGTCCAGTCCAATTCTTTTTGACTATTTTGGGTTTGTTGGTATAATATCTAAATTACCAACTGAAGAACCATTGGTACAACAACAACAAATGTCGTCGTCACCTTACGAGCATAGAGGGATTTCCATAAACCCGTAAAATACACAAACTGTTACAATTGTTTAATGGATTTATGGAAATCACTCAAGTGTTAATTCTAATTTTAACAATGTGAATTGTTACATTTTCAATCGTATTTGTTCTTGATTGTGGAACTCACGTTAGCTGTACTACCAATGTCAAGGATGTCAATCTCTACTCTAAGAACTGCAACTGTAACAATGTCAACAGATCAATGTCGACAGAATCTTTCCCCTGGATCTAATGTAGAGGCCGTTGTTGACGCATTTAAGTTGTAGGTCAGACCTTTTAACATTTATATTAGTAAGAAGCTTTGTACTGACTATTTCCTTTTGCATTTACACCGAAGTTCACTGCCACGAAAAGAAATGAGCGATTACTTGCGTTGACTTATCTGCCAAAATTTCCTTAGGGCCTGATTTAAGTATTAACCTCTCGAGTTCTTCCAGTGGTATATTACACAGGTTTAGGAGTTTGCGTAGTATCTACCAGGCCTTGAAGGCCATCATTGAAGCACGTGAACTACATGGTCTTTTTTTCAGACGTTTTAAAAGTTATATGGGCTACAAGCTTTGTGTTGACTATTTGGAGAAGTGATGACCTTCCACATTTCGTGTAAGTGATCATTGTGGGCTTTCCTTCTATCCATAGACATGTTGCCAGTTATGCTTGACATGTCACTTTTAAGTTGGAGTGTAATCAGTGGTCTTGAAGAAAGCTTTTACTGGATCGCAAGTTAGGATATTTGTTGTTTCTTCAATGACTGTGTTCTCATTGGCATTTAAATAATTCTTCTTATCTTCGAATATGCACACCGTCAAATGTGTGAAAAGATATGATTTTCCTGCATGGACAAGATCGTTAACGCCTTCGCATAATATTATTTTGATTGATTCAGCTGAGTCTGCTATAAATGTATCCACTTTTTTCTTGGTTTACCATTTTATATGGCAACTGTTTTGTTTTCTATACTCCTTTGACATTTAAGTGTACAACTTAATATACATTTCTGGCAAGCGCTTTACCTACAGTGCAAAGTTTATTGACAAATGCCTCATTGCCCTGGATTTACAACTTGGCAGAGCTTTTTTTGGTAAACGTGGCGCAAATTTGTCTTTATGGCTGGTAAAAAGCAAACGGCTCTAACAACTGTCTCCTTACCTGTTTGCACATAGCGATTACACGTTTGTAAAAGTTTGATTGTCAGATGTAGTTACTTTGCTTAAAAGGTGGATGTATCCTTTCAAGAGTTTCTGAAAAGAGAAAAAAGTGAGTACAATCAATACCCAGTAGAATTACATAATAATGTTTTATTCACATCAAATCCATTAACGGTGTAATGTGTTTAAGTCTTTGAACGGCCTTACTCTACAAAACCTATGTTATCTAATTATATTTTAGATGTTTCGTTCTATTTATAAAAGTTCACCGGTAAAGACTTAGGACAGAAAGCATAAGTGTAGATGTTATAGCTAATTCAAATTTGTAGGTAAGCTTCTAAAAACCTAAGGTGAGCCACTGTAAACTTCTTGATTCCGAAGCCGCATTTGCAAGCGCACCATGTGCATCATAGTATAAAAGTTTTTTTAAACAGAGTTGAGCATTAAATAGTGAACACGCACATCTCCAGTCCTCATCTGTGCCAAGCTTATAAATAAATAATGCTTCATTTCTTCTATCAAATATCATAATTTGTTATTCCTAAATTCTCTATCCAGATCTCAGGATCATCACCATATACAACTTCAACAGTTGTGTATATCTTTTTGCATTGCATCTCTGTAACCTGGTTGGCTCGAACTTTACACATGATTCTGAAGTGTGTTTCACGCCGTCCTTGACGAAAATCAGTGATGCAACACTCTCTGTTGAAAATCTGTTACTGTGGGAAGTTTTAATATGATTCACCTGGGAGAACCCTCGTTCACTTTCAGCATTGCTCACAGGAAGACAAAGCAATGCCTTAGCAAATGCACTTTACAACTTATAGTTGTCACTAGATGACACTTTTAGTGAGCATTGGCTTCAATGATCAGTCCAACAATGCTGTTATTTTGATCAAAAATAACATTGGTTGTATTAGCAGCAAAACCTATAACATCAGTCATTTTAAGACCATGTTTATTGAGGTCTCTATTCAAAGTCTCAAAGAGGTTAGCTGCTGTTTCACCAGTAACAGGAATGAGGCTCAGCAATCTAGAGTCATTGTTTATTTGCTTATCACTGAAGAACTTGATGACAATAGCCAAACATTTTACTGTTCGTTTATCAGTTGTGTCATCAATGATCAAAGAAACATGCTTATGACCATCCCTTGAAGAAGACTGGATATCTTTTCGCAATTCAGTCTTGAACTCTTGGGCAAGGACATTATAGGTCATTGCAGCAGACTTTGCCCTTTTGCATTAAAATGCTCTTGCAATTGCTGAGTCCTAAAATGTCCCGGATATTGAAACGGACAGACGATCCATCAATGGAAATGGAAGGTTATGCTCTGCAAGGAATGCACAGATCTTGAGTTATGCTTTCTTGGTTTCATCAGGAACAGTTGATGTTGGTTTGAAGAAATTGCATAACAATCACAAGTGAAAATTGAACAAATTATTGGTAAAAAATAAAGCAAATAATCTTGTTATAAACAGACAGTAACATTCCATTGACTGGACAAATAATAACGATGTTATTATAGGAATATGTGAGTGTCCAATAGATAAGGATACATAAATTTGGCATCTATCATCAGTCATGACCAACTCTAAAAACGTCAGGCCTCAATGTAAGCGATTGTAAAACATTCTAGAATTACCTTAAAGGTTCCTGATGAGGTTCTCATCACTAAAATCATGCTTTGACCTTTTGGCATGCACACGAATCGTTGACAATCTTGCTTGGATTTTACATCTGCATATTTTGCAAAATGCTTCAGCTCCATGAGAGTCATCTTTAGCGCGATACTTTTGCTTACGATTGTTTGAAGATGTTCTAGCTTTCTTAACATATGCCTGTGTCCTCACCCACTGCATGCTCTGCTTCATCGGTCTCATCACACCTCTCATCAGAGCATTGCCTCTGACAGTCTTCTGACATTACTTATCGATTTCCATATTAATTTACATATAATTATAATCTCCATATGCTCATTGAAACAATTCAGGTAGATCACAAACACAAATAGCGGAGCCAAAGGTAACCAAATCACGGTCGTACTCCCGTCTAGAGGACCATCAACCGCTTTTTGTGTTTGTGTTTTTTAGTTTTCCTAACTTTATACGATGTAGTTAAGCTGAATGAACTAAATATAATCTTAAAATATGGAAAAATCGGGTGTAAAAAAACTACGTCAAGAAAATGATGATTTAAAATCACAAATAGCCGAATTACACGACGAACTAAAACAAGTCAAGTTAAAGTTGAACTCAACCGGTCCGTGCAACAATGAAGTGCTTATTTCAGTTAACTTTGTTAGTGCTGAATACGATGCATACAATGCAGGAAATTGGCAGTAAATGACGATCTGAAAAAAATCGAGAACAAACTGGAAGTATCAACAAGAAAGTAAACGAAATTGACGATGCTATAGAGTCGATTGTGCAATACAGCTATCAATTTGATATTAAAATTCGAGGAACCCCTCAAGTAAGCGATGAATCAGCAGAAGAAACGATGGGAATATGCCTTAAGCTCTTCAAAGAGTGGAATTCAAATATTTCATCTCAAGATATTGACATTGCCTATAGACTTCAAAGATATGACAAGACTAAACCCGCTCCAATTGTATATAGATTTACTGGACGAATTGCCAAAGAAGCTGTGATGAAAAAGAAAAAAAGAAATCAAAAACAGTAATTTTAACAATGCTTTATTTATCAGTGACGAGTCTGACTGTTCAGAATTGGTCATTTTACTCCAAGGAAGCAGGACTTATTGAAACGGGAAACTCATTTAAAATTTAGTCAGTATAATTATTCCTTTTGCCGGGTGAGGAACAATGAAATTTTATTAAAGGAGAGTCATGACAGTAGAATAATCATAATCAAGTGTCAAAAGGACCTTGATCGGCTTAAGAATCATTATTCTCCTATGGCTGTTGATAGTGCATGGATGCTTCCTCCAGTAGCAAACAATACAGGAAAAGGTAGAGGATCTGTTCGTGGTGGCCACCGTGCCTATGGTCCTAAAACAAGATCAACCTGCTATATTGATGAAAACAAATAAATAAGGTAGATTGTCTTGTGATATTATATGTAACGTCTTAATGGGTAGAAAAAGAACTAAAAAAGCTGCAGATGTAAAGTCTGCAGCAAGAGCTAATAAAGAAATGCTATCGCAGCTACCTTATTATAATTGTAAAATGCTGGATGATATGCACCCGCAATTTAACAGTCTAATCGATATTACATCGAGCTACCTTATTATAATTGTAAGATACTGGATGATATGCACCTGCAATTTAACAGTCTAATCGATATAACATCGTGCTACCTTATTATAATTGTAAGATACTGGATGATATGCACCCGCAGTTTAACAGTCTAATCGATATTACATCGAGCTACCTTATTATAATTGTAAAATACTGGATGATACGCACCCGCAATTTAACAGTCTAATCGATATAACATCGAGCTACCTTATTATAATTGTAAAATACTGGATGATACGCACCCGCAATTTAACAGTCTAATCGATTTAACATCGAGAAAACCGTTAGAACATTGTCTAGTTTATTTGATATTAATCTTTTTAGCTTAAGTAAGATAATGTAAATATTAACCAAAATAAAAATTATCTGTTCAATCTGCCAAAATCAAAATATTTTTCACCTCAAGTTTTCAAAAAAAATGTCTGCAATAATCTCAGCGTCCAGTTAGCTCATAATAACATTAGAAGTCTGAAGAAAAATTTTAAGAATCTACAAAATCCGGTATTGAATGATTTGAATATCGAATTTAGCTTGATCGGTATCACTGAAACCAGAATTTGCAATTCTGATAGTCTTGACTTTATTCCCTTGTTGCCTGGCATTAGCCAGCGAAGAAGACGAGGTTTGTGGGCTTTCATCAGCTGGCCAGTTTGCCTTTTGTCATGTCACACTTGATCGCAGTCGACTGCACTTGACTGGAGTTCATAAATCGGCATATTGCAGTCTCGTTATACAGTGCGATACTTGCTTGCCCCAGACCCCTTATAATCAAAAGGGCGTAACCTCTTACACTCGTTGTCATTCACTCGCATTCTCACTGATTTTTTGATTTATAATTATCGCCAATTTCTCGCTTATATAACCATGTGAACGACAAAGCTATGGTCGAGCGCCAAGTTCGAGCGCTGTGTTAAGTAATAAACTTAGCAAGCAGATAATATTCTTCTGTGACTTTGACAACTAATCAAATGAAATGTCCTCACCTTCGTTCATGTCATCTTTAATTCATTTTTACATATTAAAATTATGAAATATTTTTCCACAAGGAAATAGGGAATAGTGATCCTTGGAAGGGCTCACTGCTTGCATCACAGGGCTCGATTGCACTGCACATTGCTCAGCAGCCATCACGGATTTCTCGATTATAACTAATTATTTCTACCAAGCACTTTATACCCATCTTCCGCTTTGAGTCTGCAAAATATTTTGAAGGTAATTTACAGCAAAGCATGGTGCGCACTGTTGGATTTGTGGGAGAAAAAAAGCTTGAAATCATGAAATACATATCTTCACGGAATCGACCATGTGGTAATGCAAAGCACTGACTACATTTTCTTGAACTTGGTCACTTTATGTTCAATTCTTTTTCCGAGGATATTTCATGAATGTAAGTTGCATTTGATTGACTGATGCCAACCTACGATAGATTAGGTTAGCTAAGGCCTTTTTACTTTTTTCTCATGACTCCTTGACATTAGTGACTCTGCTTTGTTAGCACTAGCCACTAACAATAGTATTTTAAGACATGATATAGATTTAATTTAATATGCGAATTTTCTGCACTCGTTTAAAGTTCATTACATAAATTATCATTGTGCCTGATATTGATTGAGTCTTAACTTTTTATAAAGCCACAAGTAGGAAAAAAACTTCTTTCGAGAGGAACTCATTTACGTTTAACACCACATTTGTATTTCAATGTGTTCTGTAATCTTAAAAAGAAAAGTAAAGGAATTACTCATTAACGTCTGTGTTCTAAAAGGTTACTCACACTTACCTCAAAACGTACACGCTCAGACTACATGACCAAAACTTGCTACTCAGTAAGTGTCATAGACACTCTCTTAGTTAAAGGAAGCATTCATAGGTGAACTAAGATATTTTGAGTAAAGTGTGAGTGAAATGAACATGCTTCTTGACTGACACTCATTGATAAGTTGGGAGAACCTTTCCGTGCTTAGTTATTTGTAAATATACTCAATAAGTTTAGAGAAATATTGACCGGATCGGCGCACATAATCTTTGTTGCATGTTTTTATTTATCGGTCTCATTTTACTGTTGTCTTCGTCGCCTTTTTTAAAATATTAATTCTTTCATGGATATTCATGGTATATATTTGATATTTTTTGTTTTCCGTGCAGTTTATATTTCTGTAGCAGAAAATTTATATATCGATATGTTTATGAACTCTATTTTTTTATTTACATGCAAGAGCGGTAGAAATAAGGCTACTATGTAGTTAGATTGTTAGATTTAAACTTACTAATATGAAAACAATTCTAATGCATTACTTTTATTGGTTTTGTGCAAAAGACCACAGTTTTTACACTGCTTGGCGTCGTTTTCAACTAGCGATACTCAACTCGGCTTTGACTTGTTGACTATATCAGCTCATAGAAAACTCTGAGTTGTAATCTAATATTTCACTTTTGTATTTACTAAAAGTTTACTGAAGTTTTGGCTTTTCTCTTTCATCCTCAGAAACTGGAACTACATTGAAGACGACATCCTCCTTTGGTTTTGTTACTGAAATATTTTTCATGACCCACAGATGTCTCCAGCTCGGTGAGCTTAATATATTAATTTTTTTTTCGGTTTTGGTATTTCTACAATGCGTAGAAGGGTTTTGTAAAAAATTATATTTTCACCACAAAATCGTGGTTTAAAGTATCCGCAGCGGTCACACCCAACAAAATGACCGGGAGTTGTTAAATTTGGGTCCAGAAAAGGTCATGACGTTACTTCAGGGATCGTCGACCTTTTATTTCAATGTTTCATTGTTTTTCTATACAAAGTCAGTCATTTTTTGGCGTAAATAGAAATGATCTAGCCTGTATGGAAATACAATGAAACTTTAAACTAAACTGGCTGAGAGATTGCACGATTCCTGAAGTGACGTCACGGCCTTTTCTGGACCCAGGCTTAGTGACTCCCGGTCATCTTCGTTGGGCGTGGCCAGCGCGAGAACTTAAAAGCTCAATTTTGAGGCGAAAATGCGACGGTATCGAAAGTGTTTTTTAGAATATTCTTTTATGTATTCTAAAAAGATACCAAAATCGAAAAATAAATTGGCCGTATAGACACTTTAAGGGTATATTATGCAAGTAGTTCAAACCTTGCCATGTTAGCACTTCACAGGATTTGTTTTCTGCACATTGTCGAAACTATTCTGCAAATAAGTAGTTTTGCACTTTGTCATGGGTAGGACGAAAAATAAGACTACTTGTCTTTCTTATTGTCCTCATACTTGCTATTCAAAAATGTTGTAAAGCGCGTAGGTGAAACCTTTTTGAATGTTTTTGTCCGCCTACGTTCATAAGCTACATGATGTGATGTAGGAGACGTTTAAATTAACGTTTAGAGTTTATAATATGATAGTAAAGGGAGGGGAAGGCATAAGGTAATCATTACCCTGTCAATTAAGTGAAAGAAATGTATGCTTGTGACTGCAAAGTGAGTTTCGATGAGAACCACATTCTGAAAATCATCCAATTCGCATCACTATCTCACAATTGACATAATCTTCCACTCAAAAATATTTTTCGTTGTGTTAAACCCTAAATTATTGTTTCCCGTACTTAAAATAAAGATAACTTTT
Source organism: Zoanthus sociatus (assembly GCA_025331085.2). Lineage (NCBI taxonomy): Eukaryota > Metazoa > Cnidaria > Anthozoa > Zoantharia > Zoanthidae > Zoanthus > Zoanthus sociatus. The sequence goes on from JAOBAY020057241.1 coordinate 9,784, forward strand.
GTTAGTAAGATGTTAAAAGTTTTTTTCTAGCATTTTTGTTTCTATTATAAAATGCATTACATAGTTCAATCTTGGCCAATTTTTTCTTTTAGGTTATTTTTTGTCAGCTACAGTATGTTCTATTTTAAAATAATACGTTATTAAATCGTTATTAGAGTTTTGAGAACGCGATGTTGTCTTAAAATACAGGGCTTGGGAGGGTTACCGAAAAGTACAAGAAACTCATGACTGAGCTTGCGAAGGTAAAATTTTTTGTTTAAAATGTGACTGTGTGATTTTTAGTTAATTAGATTGATTATTTTATAAAGTACATGTATTGTAAAAAGATTAAACTAAGCACCTCTAAATTGCCATCAGAAAATATTGTATCTAGCACGATTATCTTTATAATGATTCCAGGAAACAATTATATTTCCAGTGTTTGTTTAATTTTCCTATTATTTTCAATTTATGGTATAAATGAAGCCGTTATGTTGTTATAGTTACGAATGTTAAATGTTTGTATCTCGTCACCAAGTTTTGCCTTTTTTCTATAATCTAGAGCGTGGTTTATGTGAATCATACATGTAGCTAGCTTGCCGTGGAAATGCATTGCCTCTTTCATTTTAAGCGTTTGTATTTCTCATCGATTAGTTCATTTCCGTAGATGCAACAGGTTTATCAGGATGCGTCATCTCAAGGAGCGGAGGGCGTTCTCATAGAAAGGCTGAAAGTTCAGTTTGAAAACAAGATAATCAGGCAACTAGCTTTGAAGGTGACTAAATGTTCCTTTGGTTTAAAGAAAACAAAATTTCCTAAGAATTTCTAGTTTTGTCCAACAACAGTGTGCTGATGGTTTCGACTAGCAGTGATTTGTACCAGAATAGTGGTTAACTCTAGCTATTGCATGCCAATTATGTATAAATAACAAATTGAATAACATTCTACTGTTTCAGATTAGAATGAATGAACACAGTTACTTTTACTCTTCAAAACAAGCAGACTATACAGTCACTTTAGGGTCTGTAGAATTACCTCAAAGCTTAGGACTTTCCTCAGTTTATAAAAATTACGAAAAATAAGGTATCTTTTGAGACTGCTGGCCAAGGCATGATTTTGGACTGGCTTTCGTAAACTAAAGAATGGAGTTTTCTCTCAACGGTGACTTATAACTTATGGTGAAAAATCAATACAACTCAATAAAACCTATCAAGCAAAAATCTGTCTTTCAAATGATCAAATGACCAAAATTCTTGTTAACAAGAACCTCCCAAACATGACAAGAAGACAAGAATATACACTATGTGACCTGGCCTCAAGTATTATGACACGTGACTTATTGATTGGATTTGAATTTCTATTGTTACTTACAGATGGTCGGAAGGACCTACAACTTTATAATGTAATGTAGTGGCTTCGTCTATTCGAGGCAGTAGCCATTAAAACGGTATGCATGCGTTTTCCATGACGTTTTCTGTCTACACATTACTGAAAGATTATACATTTTTCAGACCCATTTACTCAACCCAACATTGTCTGAGCTGGCTCTGAAGTTCTATATAACTACAGCTTCTTGGCTCAACCAAGTTGCTTTAGCTGGAGATGACTTTAAAGAAATGATGACTTTTAGAGATGTAACAACTGGATTGCCTGACGAGGTTAGTTGTCGTATTGTTGATTAGCAATTGGATTAAGAAACGAAATACTAACATTTTAATTTTTTTTTTTTTGCTGCAAGCAGCTTATAACATTTTGAGACATTTTTAAGATTAGTAAGCTGAAGGGAATGAGTTACTACACATTAGTAATAGGGGAGAGTGTTGCCAGACAGTGGTGTGCAGGATAACTCTGGTGGTAAGGAAGATGAAGAAGAAAAAGGTAGAACAAAGTGTCAGAAGCTGAAAAAGGACGAATGTTGTGTGGCTTTCAGTGAGGAGAAAGAATCTGGGTTGTAATGAGGTGCTCCCATATGACTTGACAACTATAGCAGATGTAATCAAGGAGACAAGTAGAAGAGACCATCGCTCATTTCTCTTCTGTGTGGAGATTGAGGACCTACACATTGTCCGCCGCGTTGCTCTGTTGTGTGCCACTTTAGCTGCTTCGCTCCAACTTTTCCAACCAAACAATAACATCTCTTTCCCGGCGTTCATCTCTTTTGGTCTTCCCTCTTCCTCCTCTCCCTTCAGTACTTAAGGAAAAAGACAATTAGACTTTGTGGTGGAATGAGGAAGTACTTGAAATTGTTCAGAGTAACAGGTTAGCTAAAAGAAGTGGAACATTGAGAGAACTGAAGAGAGACAGGAGAATAGGGAGATCTAAAGGTGCAGGTAGGGAAGGTCAAAAAAACAAAGCTTACAATGAATCGTATTCTAGACTGACCATTGTGGACGAGGTAGCAAGTGCTAGAAAGGCTGAAGTGAGGAGGGCATTGAAAAGGATTAAGAGTTTTGATAATATATTTATGGATGTATGGAAGTGTGTAGGGGAAGCGGTAATAGAGTTTTTGACTAGGACATTCAACAAAACCTTTGAGAGATAAGATCTTTTATTTTGAGATGTGCTGTAGGTGTGGCAAAAGAGTTCAAGGTGGAAGTGGGGCTGCATCAAGGATCAGTTTTGTGCCCGTTCTTGTTTGCCATGGTAATGAACAGACTGTCAGATGAGTGTGCAGGGATTTCAAAAAGATGAAAACTAGAAGTTGGAAACTGAAAAGTAGGAGTTGGAAGTTAGGACTGAAGCCCTGAGCTTTCTTGGGGGTCTGGGGGCATAATGTCCCCCCCCCCCCTTCCTTCGCCAAGGATTGTTTTTAAATTAATGTGCAAAAAAGACACATTTCCTGCGTTTTGAAGACCGGTTGTTGAAAAAAGTAGACTAGTGTTTTATCACAGTTCAAATTTTTGGATTTTTTTGCACTTTTAATTGGTAAACTGCTGGAATTTGGTTATGCTTATAGTGTTATAGTATTGTTTTAGTATATAGTTTATTGTGTGCAATATCCACAAGGCTCAGGTTTGATTCCCGGCCGGACCAACACATAGGGTCTTAAAATAACTGAGGAGAAGGTGCTGCCTTTGCAAATGGTTATACCTTCTTCACTTCTTCTCGGATAACGACATTAAACCATAGGCCCAGTCGCTGTCAAGGGACTTAAAAGAACCCACACACTTCTTGTAAAGAGTAGGGTAGTAATCCCAGTGTTGTGTTCTATCTCTTCAACTGAGGTCACTTCTTATCGGCTACCAATTTTCGCCATAGCATGTGAGCCGCTCAAGCAGACTTTCTAAGACCCTCAAACTGTTAAAACCTGTATTTATTTGTAAGGCGCTTAGAGCTTTAGGATAATCACTATATAAATATTGCAATTATATTTATATTATATTTATACTTTTTCAACTGAAAGGCCACTGATTCGATAGTACGGAATAGCTCATATCCAATCATTGCAAACGTGTTATATTCAATATCTACGCTCAATTCCCTCGCGATTTTTGCCAAGATTGGCAGCAAATTGACCCCTGTTTTTGCCGAAGATTCAAAGCTTTCTTCTAAAGATTGAAATAATAATCGATTTATACACATGTTGAAAAGAAACAGCATTTTGTGTGAGTTCTGAGCATCTGCTGAAATGAAAGTAGAGGTCGGAAATAAGTATAATTAACGTTGCTTGAAACGCGCAATGACTTGTTTTAAAACCCCTGGTGTGGACAGCTAGGAACCTCCTTGGGCTATGATTTTTGCATATGATATTGTTATCTGCAGTGAGAGCCGTGAGAAAGTGGAAGAAAACGTATGGAGCTCGAGATTTGCCGTGCAAAGAAGAGAAATAATATTAGATGAATTATTATCACAGTTCAAAAGAAATGAAGGTTAGCTTCAGAACGACAGAATACATGTGTATAAATGAGAGGGAACGAAATGAAAGGGAGAGGCTATGGGGAGCAGAGACAAGGTGGAGGATTCTAAGCACCTAGGGTTAGCAGAACATACCAATTGAGAATGTGAAAAGAGCGTAGAAGCATGTGCAAGCAGGTTGGGATGGGTGGAGAAAAGAGTCAGGTGTGATAGTCTCAGCTCGAATAAAAAGAAAGGTATACAAGATGGTGATGAGAAAGCAAACATGGAGGTGGTGGAAATTAAAATGTTTCTCTATGGGTGGGCAAGGATGGATAGAACACGAAATGAGTACATCAGGGGGACAGTGCCAGAGAGGCCAGACCGAGATGATTGGACACGTACAGAGGAGGGAGAGTGAATATTATGTTAGGAGGTAGATGGGATTAGAACTGCCATGTCAGGAGGCCTGGAAAAAGACCTAAGAGAAGATTATGGACTCAGTGAAGGAGGACATGAAGTTAGTTGGTATGATAGCAGAGGATGTGTTAGAGTTAGAGGGAGAGATGATTCGCCGTGGCGAATCAGAACTTTCATTCTTACATTATGGCTATATTGAGGATTATTTCAGCTGTACCTTTTAAATTTACAATTTTTTATAAACCTGAATTATATCTTATGAAAACCAAAAAAAGTAAGTTTCTGCTAGACTTTTGGATTAACTGAGGCTTGTAATAAACCTGCCTTTGAACAACCAAACTCCGGGGTCTGGACCATTGATTGTTAACCAACTGTACTCAAAATCATAAACCAATGTACTCGATCATGTTAATGCATCAGCGACAATGTCTCAGTGTAAGGAATGGTTTAGTTTTCAAAGACTTTAGGTACATAGCATCCCTTCCATTTCAAAACACAGACGAAGTTGCTTTTAATAGAACCACGAGAAACTCATAATAGCACATTTCTTATTGAAGTCCCTAAGTAAGCAATAAAAAAGATAGAGCATTGATATTAGTGTGTAAAACAAACTTCAAACTTACATCAACCGGGCCTCTATAATGTCATATAAAAACTAAAAATACTTTGCTAACAAATTATTCGTTTCTGTTCACAAGTTTCATTAATTTATGTCTAGTTTTTTTGGCTGTTTTACTGAAAAAGGTTTCTTTTCTAGGTACCAAAGGGGTTGGTTTTTGTGCCAGAATTCATTATTGATAATATGGCAGACTATATAATTTTTCTCAGGTAAGCTTTTATTGTTTTTCTGGTAGACCAAGGGGATAAGTCGCTTAGTAGCTGCCTTTCATGAGCAATAAAGTTTTCTTTTTTGTTTCAACTTGTTTCTTTACCGAAATAGAATATGAAATTTTATCTATTCTAGATAATAAATTTTATGGCCTGTATTCTTGCTTAAATAAAAACAGTCAAAAACTTATGCTTTCCATCGTAACACCGTAGAGTTGGAAATCCTTCAATTTGCTTAGACAATAGGTTTTATTTCTGCACTTTACAGTTATTGTCTGTCCGTGATGTAAATAACGGTTAATTCACGCTCGTTCTATCGCTTGATGGACAGCTACGAGCTTCTTGTACGTAGGGTAGAAATGAACTGTGTATAAGTGTGTTGCAACAGCAAACAAACCAAACAAAAATCTAGGTTCTTTTATCATGTAAATAATTTTAAAGTATGCGAATCGTAAGTCGTGGTATATTGTGACTCATGAGTGAAATGTTGCAATTGCGAGTGCGATTCAAGTTGGCTCTTTTTTGGTCCACAATTTTCTTTCAGGTTTATTTTTATTTTTTGTGAACTTTTGTTGTCATTACGTTCAGATTTAATGAAAGTATTTCTCAAGCATCCTTTCGTTGCTTTGGTAGGTTTATAGGCCTTTTATTGTTTTGTTGTTTTCTTTACTAATCTACGACAGTTTGTATTTCGCTTATTCTATTTAATTATATATTTTTTAAGAATAATTGTATACTTGCTTCCAATGTATAATATTTAACAATTATCCGCCGAAGGCCAAGTGAATATCTGGTGAATATCACCCATTATGATTAGCATTTTTATTTTCTTTGTCCATAGTCGATCTGTAGGGTGAACTTTAACTGATTTGAAGGGGAGGTACAAATCGACTGCATTCAGAAGTTTCATAATAAAGGTGTAAAATTTGGCATCACATGACATGGCTGCTAGTACTTGTACCCAGTCTTTCTTCACCATCCACTGCCCGAACTCGCTGTATTTGTTGTTTTTTTTACATCTCTCACTTTTACCTGGGTAATAGTAAACAGATCTTTGTATTTAACTTACGCATATTTCTCTGTAAACGAAAGCGAAAAGTTGAAGAACAAGCAATCCAGTGTACAAAGTAGTTTCCCACCAGCAATATTCCATGCAACACGCTGTGCTATGCTAACCAGAAAAGGTCCTGTATGTCTGTATATATAGAACTTTGGGTAAACAGAGTATTACTGAATATTACTAATATTACTTATTAATTAAGGCAATTTTATTTGTGCTAGTATGAATTTACTCTCCTTTTTTAGGCATTTTGACAGTGAAGAGACACTTGAAAGTGCCGGCCATTCTTTGCACCACCTTGTGACTTTCTTTGTATTGTACTTGGGGTAGGTAACGGTAGTATTAGAATGATAAGAGAAATAAAGCAAAAGTTGCGATGATGGTATGTGATAAAGTTGATGATGCTGATGCTAATGATAGCTAAACTGACGACAAGGATAAAAGATACTAATAAAGACCTATATTAGCTCTAATGACATTCATTACAATTTCCTCAAATGTGATTGGTGCATAAACTGTTGTATTTTTCACTGATTAATCTGCAAAATTGTAATTGGACACCTGTAATCGGACAGTTGGCTGTAATCGGACACCTGTAGTCGAACAGTTTCTTGAACCAATCATTTTATTATTTTCAGCTAAATCCACCAATCACAACATAGATTACAATCACTATAGCAACTCAACAACTTTTTCAACTGGAAGAATTTGTAACTTTAGAAATTGTCTCTACAGAAAATATTTTCGCCATTGTAAATTTTCAATTATACCATAAAATAATGAAAAATTGCAATTAAAAGCAATATTTCAAATCGCACATTTTTTTTCGAAAATTGTAATGATTGTGATTAATTGGTAACAGGACTTTGTGTTGTCTAATTCAGTCTGTAATCATACTCGTGATTAACAAATCAGACTCCCGCTTCGCGGTCGTCCAATTTTGTTAATCACTCGTATGATTACAAACCGAATTGGACTCCACTCAGTCCTATTACCATTACTAATATTATAGTTCTTAGACGTACGACACAGTACATATAGATATGAATCTCATAGCTAAAATGAATCTCGCTCGCTGATTGGCTGAAATTACCAATAGATGAGGGGGTATTTCACGTGGAATTTGCACTTGTGCAAATTTAGCTTTTTTGCAGTAAACCGCTGGATTTACGCGAAACATCACTGGTTTGTTTGTGTACATTTTTTAATTTTAGCAATACCAACAAAACGGGAAATGTCGAAAAATGTCCCAGATTTGTTTTAAGTTCAATTGACACCGATAAACAACTTGAAGATTTCAAGAAAGAAATGGAAGCAAAAAACAGAAAGAAACTTTATCAACTCCTCAGTAAATTTCGCCATTCATGTACAATTCGGCGACATGTCAGTATGCCGGCGAGCAAGGTACTTATTTCTGTTTCCTTCGGTTAGACATTTTGTTGCTCTAAAAATTAATTTTAGCTTTTAATTATCTGTGGTTTGAATTTATATGATGCTTGATTAATTGGAGTTTTATGACTTTTTGCCGACAATCACTGGTTTGTTTTGTTTGTTTTCATGTAGCTGAGTTGTTGTCATTGTAAGTCAAATAATTAAGATTTCATTTAACTTTATATCTTTTTTATCTTTTAATTTTGTGAGATTTGACCTAAATAAATAATTAATTGTTCCTACCAAATGCCTTGTAAAGTAATCAGCCAAGCATAGCAATTCCTTCCCGTGCTAGTAGAAGACAGCCAGTGTTTTTTTAAAGAAACAAAAATGAAACTGCTATGCGATTCAAGTAAAATTCAATGCCAGACTCGGGTATTTTAAATTTCACTCGAAAAATTCATAATATGATTTTTCTCGTGAAATTTAACGTGGAATACCCTTGTCAAGCAATGAATTTTACTATAAAATACAGCAGGTGATAAATGTAGAGGGAACTTTGTCCACTGATTCATCCAGTTTTTTCAGTCGACACCGCCACCTCCCTTTTAATGGTCCAAATGCCTGTTCAACAACTATCCTTGCCCTGCTGAGTGATTAAAATCTCTCTGGCTGTCTGCTGAGTGATTAAAATCTCTCTGGCTGTCAGTTAAGGTTATGGCCTGAGGAAAAGGTTTCATACACCAGGTCGTCAGTTTGTAAGCTGGATCAGCAACGATAAGTGGTTTTACTTACGTAGCACCCATCCGTCGCGCTGGAGAATGCCAAATATCGCTGTTTTCTATTGCTGTGAGAAGCGAGCTCATCCGTAGCACACAGGAAACACAGGAGTACTATCTATGTAGCCAGTATTCACATGCAAACTTTCCATTGGCAGCAGCAGCTCCTTGCAAAACAATACTATATAAGCTTTTTCAATATAGGTACTCATTTGGATTTTGTTTCAGCGCTTTAATTGGTATATGAGACCCATCAAATGCTCCTACAACTTTTGGGAAGCGACTGATATCTTGAAATTCCTGTATGGATTTCCTTCTTTCGGCTTCTGTCTTTGGAAATTTAATAATTTTTTTTGCCTGTCTCATCAAGGCAGAGCAGAATTCGTCCACCACATTCATGGCAGTGCATCGGCCAATTCCAAATTTTAACCCCACAGTTCTGTACGAATTTCTGGTAGCTAGCTTCCAAAGTGCAACAGCCACCCGCTTTTCCATGCTGACAGCTTTAAAAAGATTTGTATTTTGTCACATAAGCTGTGGGCAAACGAGGCCACATATGTATCGAAATGTTCCCTGCTCACCCTAAAGTGCTCTCGCCACAAATGACCTTGATAATGATTTACAAGGAGCTGTTGAAACCGGGGCTATGGTCTTGGATAAACCCACGTTGTTTTGCGTTTTCGGCGATAGCTAATATTTTGCTGCTGAATTCCTTGGATTACAACATTTTGTCGCCTCCTCCCTAATTGTTGTGATATTAATCGTATCCTTCAAAGGAAAATCCTCCCTCTTTTAAGAAATATTGCAAGTATCAACACAAGAGAAGTAAACAAATAGGCTTCGTTTACCGCCCTTTTTTACACACTTTTGTAATCATCATCATTTTATTTATTTTGTCCATATGATTTCCAATATGCTTTCTCCGCCTGCAGATAGAAAACTATTCGAGGTGGGCGAATTAATACCCCCTGCAGAGGGAGGGTGGTAAAATTTTGGTAACGAACGAAATAATACTTATGTAAATTGTTTTAACTATCGAAAGAGGAAGTGAAATAAATAATTTCTCCATTCACTTGAACTTAAATGTGTCTAGTCATTAATGTTTGTGTTTTCACTGCGACATTCCTGCTATTATTCCTAGAAGAATTATGGTCTCTTGTACACAAAACCAAACCGATACAAAATGGGACAAAAAAAAAATTGATCTCCAGATCCCTGGCCAAGTGCCTTGTGCTCATACCCATGCTTCAGCAACTTGCAAGTACATTTGGTGAGAGCACAATTTATTTCACAATTTTTAACAAGGCTCAGCAAAAAGCTGAGAAAAAAGATATTTTATGAGTCGAGATCTGTAAATATCAAGAATCCGGCACACGTGGTCACATTTTGGATTTCTTCATATTTTGTCCAAATAACCCTTAGTGTGAGTTATTGTCAAAAAATATATTGAAAGGTTCATATGGGTCGTATTTTAGAAGAAATCGAAAAAAGTTTAAAAATTGACGTTTTTGCATCATCTCACTGGCAGAACAGAGCTTAAAATAGGAATTTTCGACATGCTCTTTCCGGCAAATGCACCAAATTATTTTGATGAGCTTTGGACACAAACTAAAACAACTCTTTAACTTTAAAAGGATTTTATGTATTTTGGCAAGATTTTTGACACAAACATGTTTTTGAACATTCCAACTGCCTATGTTTTCGCTTTCGTACAAGAAGACAAATATTATGCAACTTGGCAGTCAAAAAAGCTAACTGGTACATTGATTTTGTCTTAAAGCAGATTGTTTTCACTCCATTATGTGAAAATTTGGATGGCAGCAAATGAATACTACCTTGTTGACAGGCAAAAATATAAGTAGTATTTTCGAAGCGTGACACGACATGGTTAACTATCGTGTTACACGTGATTCAAGCTTTTCTTGACTTTTATGCTAAAAGTGCTTTAATTTGCTCCAAATTAAAAGTTGGATGTTATGATATCATTATTTGTTAGTATTTTCAATTTTCGTTGCAATTTGAACACCTTTAAAGACGGCAATTGAGAGCTGAAAACTTTAAAAGTTATTTTTAGCATTACATCTTGTTTGTGGTGTTTTAGAATACATGACACTCGCTGGAAGCTACATCAGTTTATAATTATGTGCCAAACTAATTCCGAGTTCGATCCATAAAAAAATCTATCTTTCAATCCACAGAAAAAACTTTTATCTTGCTTAGAAAAACAGCTTTTTTATTCATTCTATAATTGTTGTGATGATGGCCCAGTCATCATTGAGACTACACACGGATTTAACTCAACGCTTAAATTTTAATTCTAAACAGCATCAAAATGCAATCTAACTATTTTTAATGTTGTTATTTCTTGTCTGACTGGTGGTGTGATTATTTTTTTATCAGGAGAGAAGACAGAACACCTACCGAACAGTCCCGTATTTGCAGCTGTCATTTCAGGGATGGTGATAAAAGAAATGGACATGAAATTAGTGAAAACAACACACACAAGCTTATGGATCTATTGCCTGGTGCTAATCCCAAGCCACCCCGAAAGAAAAAAGGAAAAAAGGTCAGCTCCAGTCCAAAGGCAACCCTTCCCACAGTTACAGCTATACTGGAGGAGTTAAAGGAAAATAGCGGTGCCATAACAGCTGCTGAGCAGGACCTGGAACTGAATAAGTCCAGGGATGCTGCGAGTTTGGAAATTGAGTTAGATATAGCCTCGAGAGAGCTCATGCAGCATCAAGTCATGGCATCATGCCGAAAGGGACACTACTCGGCTAGTAGTCTTAGCACTGATGTAATCAGAATGGAGACTGGACTGCCAACAAGGGAAGTTTTTACTATTGTGGTGAATTATATTTCACGATTCAAGGACAGTATTAATTACTACGCTGTATGGAAAGTAGATAATATAATATTAGAGGACCAGGTGTTTCTAACTCTAATGAAGCTGAAACAGAATTATACAAACCTTCAATTGGCACAATTATTTTCATGCAGTGATGCAACTGTGGCAAACATCATCCTGACATTTGTTCATGTACTTCACTCCTTGTTATTTAAAGACATGAGAATTTTACCAAGCCGGGACAAAAACAAGTTATGTTCTCCTGCATCATTTTCCCAATATCGTAGTTGCAGAATTGTTATAGATTGTACTAACATTGAAATTGCTGGTCCAAAATCAATGTCATTACAGAGTTGTGTTACATCTCTTTTAAAGTGATTATTGGTGTAGCCCCTAATGGAGTTATCACCTTTGTGAGTGATCTTTACCCAGGCTCAGTTTCGGACAAATGCATGGTCAAGGAGTGTGGGCTGCTGGATCACTTTGTAGCTGGAGACCTTATTCTGGCTAAGGGTTTCTCAATCCAGGACATTGTGCCTCAGGGCACAAGTGTGAGCATTCCCCCTTTTCTAAACAATTGGAAGTTTACCGAAAGTAAGGCAAGGACAACCAAGTCTATGGTGTGCTGCCGAATTCATGTTGAGCGTGAAAATGCCATGCTAAAAAGCTTCAAGGTGCTAAATTTCATCCCCTCATTTCTGCGTTGTCATGCAGACAAACTTTGCCAGCTCTGCGCTGCCCTGGTAAATTTGCAATTTCCTCTCAGCAAGGAAGGTTGTGATGAATTTGAGTTTGAATAGTGTACAACTTCTAAAGTGGCATATATACTTGCTGATAGAATATTGATAGAGTGGTTTACATTAACCCATAAAACAAAACATAAGTGTCAAAGTTCAGTAGGCAAGCCATCACAAAAGAATCACAAAAGAAAACATAAAAAACATATTAGTACTATAGTGCATTTCGTGAGTTTATGAAAACCACTCTAGCATGGTTGTCTTAGGACCAACAAAACCATTCTGAAAACAAAACATATTAACTTGTCAGACTCAGTATAAATTCTGTATTATTTTCCTGGGGTGGGGTTATTTCCATGCAAATAGTAATAGTAGAGGTGCCTGTTTTTAATCCAAACCACAATACAGACTATGCCAAGTAATTTATACACTTTTTTCTTTAGTTAGCAGTTTTATTTTTCATAATTTATCAAGTTCATACCTACTCTTTTGGAAATGACCCCTCCCTAGGATTTCTTCTATTTTTTTACATGAAAACATTTATTAATTAAAAAGTTGATCAGTATGTACACAAGGAGTCAGTCATTATATATTCTATATGGTTGCATATATGACCTTTATTTGTACCCGGAATTACAGATTTTACAGACTTTAGTTACATCAGCAATGTAAAATTATTATAA
>JAOBAY020057242.1:0-13006 GCA_025331085.2 Zoanthus sociatus
ACTGTCAAAGCTCGAGTGTGTTTGTCTGAGTCACGTGGGTATACACTCTATTTTTAGAACTCGCGCGCAGCGCTATTGTAGCCTGTTGTAACACTATATATTTTTGCTTGTACCCTTGAGCATTTTGCTAGTGCAAATTTATCCTAATAGCAAACAGGTGCTAGTGTCAAAAAAAAAAGTAGGTCGAGCCCTGAAGGCAAAAAAATTTTGACCCTATATTCAAGCAGTTTCTAAAAAATCTGGTGGTTCCAAAATACTCAAAACAACTGGGTTGCAAAACCGTTAATGAACCATACATTCTCTGTAAAATCTCCATTAGATAACAGGAACAGTGTTTAGCATATCACTCATATTTTCATCAGATGTTTATTTTACAAAACTCTCTCAATATACAGTGCTTCAGTTTTTGTAACCTTATTAGAAACTGGTGCACATGTGCTAATGAAGGGAAAAATGTAAACAAAGATTCACCAATTGTGTTTGAGTATCGGTGAGTAAGTGAGGAACCACAGGAAGCCCAACTATTAATTTTGAACTGATCATTTTAAAATAAAGTATGATGGAAAACCATTTTTAAGAGAGTACTTAAATATGATGATGTCACAAAACTTTGATTTGTTAAATTGCTAGTTTGGTTGTAATATTCAGAAAGAACAAGAAAAAATGCCTCCATGAGATTTAGCATTTGGTCACCAATCAGTAATGAAATGTTGTAACTGTTATATGCTCCGATGACCCCGTAGAAATCCTTTTCATTTGGTTTGGTTCCTAATGTTATGAACCAAGCCATTTTTTTAAAAGGATTGATTTTTTGTATGGAGTGATTAGATCTAAACTGTGGTAATATCTCACCGACAGTTTGTGCCAACATACTGACTTTTGGCAAGGATAAATTTTTAGTCTTGATTTCTTGGATGATTTTAAGAAATCCCTTAGGTTCACAAAGTTTAATTTTTGTGATGCCATACTTTTTATAAAAATAGGTACCTGATAATGCAAATTGTATGTTCATACATGCCAATATTTAACAAAATAAATATATTAGGGAGATTTTAAAAATTCCTGTAGTCAGATACTCTGGATGGCAAAAACCACTCTGTGGCTAGGTGATTATTGTTAGCAATAAAATCTTCCTGTTACATTTTTAACTAAGTAAAATATTGTAGCAATAAAAATCTTGGACAATCAAGTTTTAAAATTTGCATTCTGCTGACCATTTTCAGCATTCTCGTTAGAATGTAAAAAATGTCAATTGATGTTAGTTTTATAATAATAATTTAGTTTTATATAAGAGTTTTAAGTTTTTACATTTTTAAAAAAATGAGTGAAAGCACTTCTATGTGTTATTATTCTGGTTTAAAATGTTCAAAATGGCAGTTCATGGTGTCTCCATTTGGCACTCGGCCAAAGATCAGATGTTAGCTGATATATGGTACATGAAGTAGCTAGTGACTAAGAAGTTTCAAATGTTGTGGCGGAGATGAAAGGAAAGAGAGTGTGAACTAACAGGGACATCGGAAGGACAAAGTATTTTCATTATCAGACAGTTCTCACTTTTCAACAATGAAACAAACCCTCTTGCATGTAGTTGGAACCACCGCCTATGTCATCTGAGCCAAAATTGTCACCAGTCTTTCAAGACACCTTTTTACCCCCTTTTATCTAGTACTTAGAGTTGCAAAAAAAAACTGTTTTTAAACTATCTTTTTACCAACTCAAAAAAAATTTTTTTTTTCATAGTTAGGATGTCACAGCAGTAAATAATTTTTGCTTCATAAGCAGTTTAAAAAGCCTCTAGTTTTAAAATGATGGCCCAGGGTTGTCACTAAGAAAATTGTCTGGCGGTTGGTACTTCATTTGAGCTGGTTAAAAACAGCTAAAAAAAACAGTCTGTTGACCTTTCCCAAGTGATGGACAGCCAAATCCAGAAGGAGATCACCTCTTTCTCAGCCGGTAAATTTCACCAGCAGCTGGCACTTAGTGACAACTCTGATAGCCTGTAATAATTTATAGTAACTTCTCTTAAATTTAATTGCAAAATCATTTGACCCACCTATTGATGCTGTGGTACCAAACACTGTAGACTGTCATTGCCCTGCACAACCTTGTCATTAATAATTTTTTCCATTAATTGGCGAAATAGTAGGTGTTGAACAAAGGCTGTCTTGAAAAAATGAAATTCTTTCAAACTTGTTCAATGAAAGATATGGGCTCAAGTTTGGAGATCTTGAGAATACAACTGAGATTGAAAGGTTATATGCTTTGTAGCCCATCCACTTAGTGTTCACAATCTCGTTTCTACAGTATCAAGTTATTTGCTTTTCATTAACAGAACATTTGAATTCAAGATTTGGAAAAATGAGAAACAGAATTTCAAATCCATACTACTGTATTCTTGCCAGTACTTTTACCGTATTTGCCATGTATAATGCGTGCTTTTTTCCTCAAAATTGACCTTCAAATTTGTGGTGTGCATAATACACAAAACCCATTGTTTTCCCTTGGTCTTTGAACTTTATACCAGATGACAATGGCAAAGCCTGGGCTGACATTATTTTGACTTTGTTGAAGTTGAACTATCTTTATTGAACACTTGACTATGAACAATTTAAGACTGTAAATATATGAATTTTACTGCAAAATACTTAAGTTTATGTATATAAATTATCTTAAAACTGGACCTGAAACATGTTATGATTTCGTGTTTTATTTATTTTTCAAAATTGGCTTCAAATATTAGGGTGCGTATTATACATGGGTGCATTATACACTGGTAAATATGGTAATGATCTTCCTCAAGAATTCCTAAGGCCTCAAAGTACTTAGAACTGTTAGTCATCTATTAGTCCTTATTAAATAAATGTAATTGTTAATAACAATGTTGATAATCCTTAAAATATTGCTTCAAAACTTCAAAAAAGGTATTTTTTTATTTAAAAGGACTATGCTAAGAGCACTATGAATGAACTCTTGGGAATGTTTGGTTATGAAAAGGATGTATCTCAAGAGGCTGTTGATGAGCTGAACCTGAAGGAGATCCCCATGGAAGAAGGGGGAGATTCCCCTGAAAAGTCTGAGGAAGTTCCTGATGAGTATGATGATGATGATGGAGCACTGCCGTCAATGGTTGCGACAACCTCAAGAATAACTAGTTCAGAGAATGTGGAATCAGAGGCTACTGTAGTGGCATTGCCTGATGGGAAAGGTTGGTGACTTTGCTTTAATGTAATTCTATAAACTAAAGTAATTGTGATTGTGAGACAGCAATGCCACAATCACAATTACTTTAGTTTATAGAATGACAGCTAGTTGGGAGAAAATATATTCTGTATTGGCTAGAGTGTGAATGTTGTGATTTCAAACCCCAGCCAGACCACTGTGTTGTTTCCTTGCACCCTACAATACCTGACATGTTTCTAATGTTTTAAGTTTAAGTATAAACCTGAGCCAGACCACTGTGCTGTGTCCTTAAACAAGATACATTACTTGACTTGTTCCTAATGTTGTGAGTTCAAACCCCAGCTAGACCACTGTGTTGTGACCTTGAACAAAGCAATTGATTTTGCAGGTATAATTTGACTGAGCTATGTGCATTTGTGGTTAAACTTACTGTAGATGTTTTTTTTTTGCTTTGTCAACTCAGGGAATGCCAAGTCAGTTGGCATGGAAGAAGCACAAGAACATCGATCAGCCGAAGTAGTAAGTAGACAGTAATCCAATGATAGAGAACTTTTCCACATTCTTTTTTTTGCATTGATATTTGCCCACCTAACAAATTTGTAACATTATATTTCTATTTTTATTTTAAAAATCGTGATGGACCAGTAGACAACCATTAATTTTGATCCCCGCTTCTAATTTGAAAGTTCTAACAGTATATTGTTTAAGAAGCTAAATCCTTTACAAGCCAAGTGGTCTATGGAGCCAGCACTTATCTCTGGTTTCTGCAGTGTTTCTACAGTGTTGATCATCATCATCTTCATTTATCATTCCTACAGTGGCTCCCCACTCCTGGTGTTGGACATGATATGAGCTGCTTCCACTGTTTTCTATCCTCTGTGATGTTTAACTTCCACATGTCTTCTCCACAACCTTACTCCAAGTATTCTTTGGTTGACCTACAGTACTGGCCTTCTACCTTCCACCTCCAGCTCCAT
This sequence comes from Zoanthus sociatus, assembly GCA_025331085.2. NCBI lineage: Eukaryota > Metazoa > Cnidaria > Anthozoa > Zoantharia > Zoanthidae > Zoanthus > Zoanthus sociatus. Next base: position 4,158 of record JAOBAY020057242.1, read on the forward strand.
CACTCTTCTAAGTAAGCTATTTTCATATCAGTCTACGTTTTACATGACCAGACCATCTCAACCTCATTTTCTTTAGTTTTTTCTTTGCTTCGCTGGTTTGGCCACACGCAGCGTGCAACATCGAGTATTATTGCCAATGTGACAAACTTTATTGTCCCCAGCAGCAGAGGCCGTTGTGGTTGCCCTAGAAAAACGTGGGCTGAAAGTGTCCAGAGGGACCTTAAAGAACTAAAATTGACCACTTTGGACCCACAGGACAGAATCGCGTGGAGAAGGGCTGTTAGTGTTAGCTTGTACAGCCTACTCCTTAGCATGGAAAATAGGACTGCACGTAAATCAAAATAAGGATTTGATTGATTGATTGATTGATTGACTGATTGATTGATACGTTCAAGTTTCTGAACCCCACATCTTCTTCTGACCTCTTCATTGGTAATCTTGCCCTGCCATTGTACTCTTCACATGTACCTCAAGATTCTGTGATCACAACTAGCTAGCAGTCCTTCCAGTCTTTCCATTAGTAATCCTGTCCTACCATCGTACTCTTCACATGTACCTCAAGATTCTATGATCACAACTAGCTAGCAGCCCTTCCATTCTTTTCATTAGCATCCAAGTTTCCGCAGCATACAGCAATGCAGGCCTCACATGTGCACAGTAAACTTTCACTCTTTCCTCTAGTGGAATGCTATAGTTTACTAGCATGCTCGCTCCTTTCCTCCATTTACTCCAAGCACAGGATATCCTATCCCTTACTGCATTTGCCATTAATTCCACATGCCGTGTATCTTCTCCTTTGTGGCCTAACAGCAGATGCTCTACCCATAACCGTTAACCTAGTGTTGTTTGTAATCATGTTTATCTTTAATCCCATTCTTTCCATATCTCTTTTCCACACACCAAATTTCCTAACTGCCTCCTCTTCTGATTCAGCTGTTATCACTAGGTCATCAGCAGGGCTTTCAAAATGTTTTGAACTAAACGGTTACTCCAAAAAAGTAGGCGGCTGTGAACAGAGATAAACTGAATGTGACATCCATCATCTCATGAACCTTTTAAGGGATTATGTTAGGCAAATCAACTGCAACTCCAAAACAAAGTACTCTTACTTTTAATTAAATCTCAGTCTTACAAAATCGCGAAATTGTTGAATGTTTTATACCTTACATCAGGAAAAAGTAGCCGGCGATGAAACTTGAACTAGCCGGCAGAGCTTCGGCAGTTGCCGGCTTGTTCTGAAAGCTTTGCATCAGTGTACAAGTCCCATAATCCTTCACCTCTTGCTGCTTTGGTTGCCTCCTGCATCAGGGGACTCATTGTTGACCCTTGATGTACTCCCATTCATATCTCAAACTTATCTGAAGTACAGTATCTGCAAGAGTTCTGTCACTTGACCTTGAATTGTTACATAGGGCCATAACAAGTGCAGCGAGACTCTCAGGCACTTTTTAACGTCTCAGGACCCAGTGCATTTCTTCCACTGGCACTCATTCATATGCCTTCTCTAAATCGACAAAACAAGGAAAAGCTCTTTCTTCTTTGCTACAAATTTTTCCTGCAACTGCTATTTCTGTAGTGTTAAGCAGATGAGACTCTTTGACTCCCCCTGGACAGGACACAAATCTATCGCAGGTTAGCTCCCAGCAGATACTGGTGCTCATTTACCTACCCCGGAAGGATGGAAAGCTGAATTAGTTGAGGCAGAAAAGGTGGTAGGGATCGAGCCATACGTACATACATACATATATATACAAGTTCTCCCCTCGGGGCTTTTCAGAACCTGTTTACAAGTATATGAAGCGTCAGACATTTGATTGTCTTAGATAGTCTGCAACAGCGGCTCACATATTATATTAATAACCGTAAATGCCCTCAGTGAAGAGGATCAGACAGACCACAACACCAGGATTACTACCCTGCTCTTTTTGACAAATGTGTGGGTTCTTTTAAGTCCCTCGATAGAGTGTTGAGAGACTGGACCTACAGTTTAACGTCCTTATCTGAGAAGACGCGAAAGTCTAACCATTTGCAGATGTTAGAGCAAAGGCAGCACTTTCCCCTCAATTATTTTAAGACCCTGAGTGTTGGTCCGGCTGGGAATCGAACCCGAGCCTCCCGCACGACAGAATGGCACCTTACCAATTAGGCTAACCAGGCGGCGGTCAGGGACCTTGTGGCCAAAAGACAGAGATCTTACCAACTGTATCAACAACACCTTCCCAGGATTGTTTAAAAAGTTATTATGAATTGCTGGCTGCATTGTTTCTTATTGCAATGTGCCATGACTCATTTTTTTCTTACATTAAAATTTCCTTTGTCAATGATCAGGCTTAGAATTTATTGAAAATTGATGAGAATAAATTATGTTCATTTATTACCGTGCCGAGGCCGTAGGCCACTGGCACAGTCTTAGACTGCAATGATATCGGCCAATGTTATATTTGTGCCTGTGAGCCGCAGGCTGAAAATAACGTGGGCTCTGTCCATTCCGAATGGCCAGTGATTACTTAGAGATAAGATCTGAGAGCATGGAATAAACAGGTTTCATAACACTCTAAGCAAGGCACGGTAATAATCACAAAGTTATTTTTTATATTAGTAAGACCCAGGTGCAAATGATTGTGATTACTTATCTTTATTTCATAAAGATAATTGGCAATTAGCTCAATTCCTTTGATTATTTTGTATTAGGTCATTCCTAGTGCAGCAACTGAAAGCATTGAAAATCCAGCAGCTCAAGCTGCTGCGGGAACAGAATCAAATTCTACAACAACAACTGGCAACAAGCAAGAGCCAGAAAGGGTAGGCATTTGACTATTTGGTTATTAAGCTTTTGAATTAAATGCTAACAGAAGTGGTCCATTTTACAAATGTTGGAGCATCTTAAACAGGATTCATTCAAGTCCTAGAAAATTTGAAAAACACTGCTGAAAGTTTTTCAGAGACGTGAAAATTTTTCGAATTTTTAAAACTAGCCGTGGAAAGACCTGGGAAATTATTGTCTGAAATACTCCTTCAAAAAGTCACAATTATATATCAGAAATGGTATAATGTGCATGGAGATAATACACAATCTGCAGTTAGGGATAGCAGACTGTTTGATTAAACATAACTACTTGGAATGTTTGAAAAATAATATAAGCTCTATCCACTTATATTAGCCAATCAAAGAATCATTAATAAAATTTACATATCACAGTTTTCAGAACATGTGCATTGAAAGTATGAGGAATTTAAAGATTAGAGAAGAAAGTCATTTAAACTAACACTGCTCAACAAAAATAATATGACTGCTGCTGAAATAATAACCTGAGTGAAATACACAGTCTGAAGATCTACTGTACTGACAGTATACTGTCAGTAGTAGTGTTTCACAATTAATAATCTCATGTGACTGTGCAGCTAGAATGTTTCATCACATGTTGAGTTATTACTGATAATAGTATTAGTATAATTATAATAATTTTACTAGACTTTTATTAATTTTTCAGTTGAGAGTTGATTATTGTAAATTTCATAATTTACATTCTCACTGACACACTTTAACAGTGTTATTTGAAAAAGTTTTCACTTAGTAGTTAGGTATAGCAAATGGTAATTCCAGGATGCCAAATTGCCATTTTTAAAATCAGAGCTCAAGACCCTAGAAAGCAATGAATAATCCATGACCAATACTTTACAATAAATTATGATTGTGATTTCCTCTAAAGCAGCTAAGTGAAACATTAAACTAAAAGATGAAGTGAACAAGATATTGTAAAGTAAAGGGTACTAATTTACAAGAATAACTGAGTTAATTAAAAAAATTCATTGCCGTCAAGCAAAATTGAGATTTTGAGCTTTGCTGAAAATTCCAAAAATACGAGCCATACAGTATTTTGTGAGAAGATCCAAGACTGCAAGACGTACAAAAAAGATGAATCATGAGATGTCAAGAACTAGCCATGTTTTGTCGAGACTTTCATTTTGTAGGAAACCATTCTCTACCCCAGTAATTAGTGCATGCACATAAAAAATAAAGTTATATCATTTTTAGTGAATGTTGCATATTTGAGATTCGTATGTCATGATGTATTCATTTAGCACATGTGTATTGATATTTTGTATATTTATTATATCTTGGTTGTAAATATTCATGATTATGCTAAACCATATATGGTTAAACTGCATGAAATGCATCCAGGTTTTGTGCTAGCGGAACAAGCAGAGGTTTTAGGATTTGCAGGCATTTGCTACCTTTTGGCATTCGACACTGACCATCTCTAGAATTTTTTGGATAGTCTTGGTTGAAGTAAAAGTATTTCACAGAACCAGGCAATTGTTAAATAATTTATGTTGTGTTACAACTTCAAGGCTTTCTACACACTTACGTAAAGCAGGTCTTAATGACATTAGCAGCAAAGCATCATGATTATTATAAGAATATAGCTGCCATCTGTAAATTGAGTTTTTTGGGACATGAAAATTGACCTCAACTTATACACAGACAAAAATTGTAATAACTCAAAAATCTCAAAAATGCCAAAATTTTGAATTGCTATGGATGAGACCAAATATCTGTTGTGGAACGAAGGAGATCAAACCCCAACTGAGGTGATTGATAAGTTTGAAGATTTTGAGGAGTGGCAGGATTTCTTTTACAGAAGTTATGATGAAGACTTACTTGGCTTTTAAGCTAAGAAATGAGTAGCTTCTTTAGGAGCCTTTAATCAAAAGAAAAGATATTTCCAGTACTGCTGTGCAGTACTTTAAACTAATGATTTATGACCGCTCAAATGTTTTTTGTTGAGATGATAAAAATTAATTGAAAAATTGAAAATTCTTTTAAAAGTGTCAGTTTTGGCTTCAAAAATGGGGGTTGACATATATATGGAAAATATGGTAAATGTAGTACAATAACATACTGGAGAAAACCCTTGCAACGTTCTGAAAGGGTTAAAAAAAAAGCAGAAATTAAAATATTGTTTTACTGCTGAGAAGGGAATGGACAAGTGTTTAGAAAGCCATGAAATTACAGTACAACAGTTCTTAGTTTTACTGCCTGTAAACATGACTCAGAAAGTTAAAATTGTCTCCTGAAACTGCCCTTAAAGTCAGTTAAAAAAACACTATTAAGAAATGCATGAATAGTATTTTGACCATATATGGTGTGACGTGAATAGATTTTAATTGCTCATTAGTTTAATTTACCCAGTGCTTTGCCAGAAGGTGTCATTTGCCATGTACCCACTGCAGTGCAACAGCAATTCAAATTTTCTGCTCTAGATATTTTGCATTGAGACTTGATCACAATGGCAACTCTTTTACACATGTTAAGTTGGTATGGTTGCAACTATTGGTGAAATCTCTTCATTCCCATCATTAGGGCCTCCCTTCAAACCCAATCGCTGCTTAGTGCTAAGTAGTTTGATTTTTGGGTGAATTCCTTTTGTGCCAAAGCTGAACTCACCTTTTTAAATGGTAAAATGATTAAGCTTCTGCTGGTTAGTAGCAGGAATGTGGACTACCTTCTTCCCCACTTTTCTTCTTGGTTTATTTCTTTCCAGACTTTGAGCACAGAGAAGTGTAAAAGCACTTTCGTCTTTCTAGCCAACTACCCACCCACCCCCATCCTCATCCTTATCCCCCTCCCCTACCACCACTCTAAAAGATGCTCCAGTGTCCATGACTAACTTTTGCGTACTATGTTGTACTGTCCAGAGGATGTCAGACTTTCGTCTGCTTAACTCAACAGAAACTGAGTGTAAGTGCTGGTCTCAACTTATGCCAGGAGGCATGTTCAAGCACTTTAGCTAGTTTTCCCCAATTTAATGAAACAAGCTAGTGTGTTAAGGAAGAGTTGTGGTTTGAACCTAAACCCTTGTTGCTGGAACTTAGAAACCATACCAACAGCACCAACGAAAAGTAAAGATTAGACTAGTGTATATACATGCCATTTGTTACTAAATAAGAAAAAATAAGTCAGTTATTTTTTTTTTGTGAATCTGTTGCACTGTATTTGGTGGGTTTAATTGCAGCACAACGCCACAGCAAATCAGGCCTGGTTGCTCAAATGCTTGTTAGTTTGGAGAGTTTTTTATCCAGGAAAAAACTTTTGGAGTTTTCTAAATCTAGCCCTAGAAAATCCTTAAAGAATACTGAATTAAGTCATGATTATTTTTCAATTTAATCCTTTTCTGGAACATTATGTAAAAATGGCTTTTGATAATGAGATTGATGACCATTTTCACACAGTTCTGTAGTATTTAATCTTTTCTGTGGAAGTTGAATCAGTCAATTTTCATCATCAATCATCATCATCTTCATTTGCTGTACTTTTAAAATACAAAATCAGTTTTGTAAACATGCTAGAAAGTCTTATTCCAAATTGATTTTCTTGTAAATGATCTGAATTCTAAGTACAGTGTGAAAGTCACCTCTGTCCGTTTTTAAAGCAGTTTAAAGATGCTGAGAGGTCCTGCATCATTATTTAGCTCAATTGTTTTGTTTTCCAATTGGTTTGTAATTACCAGTTTCTAAGCTACCAAAAGCTTACTCTTTTGTTTTTTCAACTAGTCGTTAATGATAATCATTGGTTAATATTTACCAGCTTTTGAGCAACTGCGCCAGAGTTACTGCAGACTACATGTTGCTGTGGTGTTCGAGTAGGTGCTATACATGCTGTAAACAGTAATGCAGCCTGAAACCTCTGTTTTTCCTCAACAGGCAACACCTGTCTTTGCTCATCCTGCTACTAATACAATAAATGGAATGTATTGTGTCATTGCCCATATGCCCTGTATCGAAAGCAAGGGCAAAACCTCAGTTACTCTCAAGTTCTGGAACTGTATCTTATGCTCCAATTACTTTTTGCAAAAGCCAGAAATAGTCTTTCGAGTCGAGCAGCCATACTTGTTCATTCACCAGCCTCAGTGGTTGTACCAAGCAGCACTTTGTCAGAGCTGCTGCCGAATTCTAAAACCAGCAGGTCAGGGGGGTCATCAAGGTTTGCCGATCAGAAATCAGAATAATGAGACGAGAATTGATGGACCAGTTGATTCCATTTTACAAGCAAATGCAGGAGTGAGGACTGATCAGAGGGGTCATCATGTTTTCCAGAGTAGAAATCAGAGTACTGAGACGAGAATTGATGGACCAGTTGATTCCATTTTACAAGCTAATGCAAGGTTGAAAACTGATCAGGGGGGTCATCATGTTTTCCAGAATAGAAGGCAGAGTGCTGAGATAAGAGTTGATGGACCAGTAAATTCCATTTTACAAGGTGATAAAAGGTTTAGAGCTAGTCCTGCAACTGCCGAGCAAAATTACAGCAGCAAAATGAAAGTAACCAGTAAACATAACTCGTCAGTAGAAGTCAGAAGGCCAAAATTTATACTTCCCAAACCTGCATGCTCCACCTCTGTAACTAACGTTAGTATGTCATCCTGTGAAGATTTTGTTGCAAAGGAAAATGTATCTGTTGTTTGTTCTTTTGCCACATCAGCATCGGTAGTCAAACAAAACGATCGTTTGGGTACCTCTTCAGTATTCTCAGATTCTTTGAATAATAGAGAAGGTTTGTCTTCAGAGGAAAGTGAAATTAATAAGATTCACTTCCAGTGCCGTATATGCTCAAGACATTTCAACAAAGCGTCTAAGCAGTGTGGACTGTCCAAGGCTAAATTCCCCAACCTTTTTTCACTGAGCTTCAAAGAAATGGACCGAATTAAAGTCTGTGTAAAATGTTTTTCAAGACTCAATAGGCAGCGAGACCGATTTGAAGCTGCTGGAATTCCGGAAGGGTCTCGCAATTATTTTGCTTACATTAAACTGTGGACTGGTAACGAAATGATGAACCTTGGTGTAAAAAAAGAAACTAGTGGAGCAAAGTGCTTTATTTGTGAGCAAGGTCTTGTTGATTCTTTTGAGTTTGTAAGAAGCCTTCAAAGATGGAAGTATCCGTCATTGTTGAGTCGCTTGAAAGAAAATGCCAATGTTTGTAATAGCTGCTACAAAAAGATACACACGCTCAGAATGAAATTTGAGAAAGCCTCCGTAGAAGAAGATAAACGGCAGTATGCAGAGTTCATCAACAGCTGGAGAAAGCAAAAAGGACTGGATAGGCTTAACATATAATTTTGTATAAAAATGAATAGTTAACCCTTGTCCTGCTAAGAACGATTTCATATAACTTAAACTTGTCTTAACTTTTGAACCTGTTGATGAAACCTTATTAAATGACCATTCATTTTTTACGTCTTTGCAAGTATAATCTAGAAACGTCAATGGTTTTGACGAATTCTGCAGTTTTTATTTTCTAAGAAAATAAAAGGGTTAATATTGTTGAACTTGATAATTCATTGTAAAATTTTTAGAAGCTGAAAATGAATCACAGTATTGCCCACTGAAAAAACGAGTAGTGACGTGGGCACTAGAATGGCCCAGTGAGATTGGGCAATTATTTTGTATAGACAGTTTCAGAGTTATAACTAGTGAAGAGTGAAGAGTGGTATTTTTTAAGTATTTCTAGGAACTATTTACCTTCCTCGGTCTCAGAATTTCCTGCTTTTTCAATAAGTTTAATTACAACTGATTTAATCTGAAGTTTTAGGGTCTTTATGCCAATGCTGTTAACAATGTTAACAGCAAAAACAAGACTAACTTTCTTGATTTTGAAATTAAAGTGCCTATGAAGCCAAAAAATTTTTGAAAATATCATGATAAGAAAGACAAACATGCAAAATTTCAGAGAGTTACAATAAATTTTAGAGTTACTACACTTGGGTGCTTAATATAGGGGGGGAACAGATAAACAGTTAACCAAAACAGTTTGATCGAGAGAAGAAGATTTTATACTGTCAGACCCTTCT
>JAOBAY020057260.1:0-13005 GCA_025331085.2 Zoanthus sociatus
AACTCGGCGCTACCCGCCTCGTTGGCTATTTACCATCTCATATCCAACGCGCGCTCTTGGAATAATTGTTAAATAGCGCTCAAAAATAAACAATAGAGTTTAAGCACTGTACAGTTTTGAACAAAACTTATAAAAACGAGTTTTTGTGTAGAAGATGTTATCGCACAAGTGTCTGTGGTGGCGATTTAGAGGAAGGAAACTTGATTATATACACATTGATTGAATGAACTTCGACACCAAAAGTTTTCCATTTCCTTTAGTTGGTATTTAGTGTGACCAGAAATATTTTTACATATTTTTTGAATTACGAAAGTTTGAAATTTTTCTGCGGCTGCTAACTCTTTCTGCTTACGCCGGCGCTTTTGAATAAAATTATTTTTCTTTCTTTGCAGAAATACTCTGACCGGTACTATAGATAGAATACGCCCCACCCCGAATAAGTAAGTATATCCCATCAAAACCATAATATATCTAAACTTGTAAGTACTCGGTACGCATAAACAAATACTTAACTAATATATCGGCTGATACCTGTCGGGTATCAAATTTTCGAAGACCACCAATCAGAGCGCTGGGATTTCGAACTCTGCATGTAAATACAAATAGCTGGCTTTCCTACCGTTGAATCTAATTTGTTTTGCGTGTTCGGCTTCGTTTTTTTTAAAGCAAGATATCAAAACTTTAAGGATTTCAATTTATGTCGGTATTTATATGATACATAATTTAATTGATAATTGTTGAGTTGGAAAGAATAAAATACCCACTCTTCGCAAAGCTAATAGACCTTTTCGCGGTCGTAAGGGCATGATGGGTAATTTTGGGGCATTCAGATCAAAACAAATATGGCGGATGTAGTCGAAAATTGCTGCAGCGTAGAGCAACTGCCGCTTATTTTACGATGTTTTGATCTGTAATGTAAGAAATAAGGTTTGAAAATGTAGATACTTGAAGTCTTGATTTTACAAATGCCCGAATTACCCATCATGCCCTTACGACCGCGAAAAGGTCTATTATTTTCTTTTTTTATGTATGTATCTGCTTTCCCAGAAGTAAAAAAGCAGTATGTGTTTGAACTTAACTAGAGGATGGTGGAACTGCATGGTTTCTTTCAAGAATCCTTAATTAATTGCATTCTTATAAAAAACGCATCCTAATTTGGTTTGCAAGCGCCAGAAATCGAGAATTTTTGTGAAGACTGCAAATTGGCCGCCCCTCTAGGTTTTTTCAGGGGCTTTGGGCCTCGTTTTAGTGTCATTGCTTTGCATGTGTTTCTTGGTTCCCCTTTGGCTACCTATATGTTGTTGTTTGAACGGTGTGTCAGACACGTATTGAACAGTTTAATGTTTATTAAATAATTTTTTAAATATAACTATGAAACTATTTAAATGATAAATTGTATTACAAAAACAGAAAAAAGTGCTTTATAGGCAATTTTAAATTAAAAAAAAAGAAAAAAGAAAAACAAAGTAAAAAGAATTAAAATAAAAAAAGGTCAGAACAGGTCTCGAACTGGGTCTGTTCACACGAAAATCAAAATTTCTACCATCAAGCCAAGCTCGATATCTGATAAAAGTTTGTATTCAAATTTGAATTCCCCGATTTTACAGCCTGCATGTGTTCTGTTCTAGTGCCAGTCAAATCAATTTTGATCACGTGAATGATGTGATGTCACAATTGGTAAAACATGCAGTCCAGGAGCAACCTAACAACCCCCAGTGGTTGCATACTCTCGCCGATATTTACCTAGGTAAGTATATTGGTTTTTGGATATAGGGTTGAGGGAAGTGTTTTGCGTCAGTAAAAATAAATAAATAAATTATTTAACGTCAATTGCAAAGGAAGTGGTTGCCCATTTTTCCTAACCAGAAACTAATGTTTAATCACTCAACGGCTCAGATCTTGGCGTGAAAGTCAAAATTGCAGAGGGAGGAAAACCGAAGTAGCCGGAGAAAACCCCTCGGAGTAAGATTGAGATCGACAAATCACAGCCCACTTGCAGAGCCCAGGACTCGACTCATGGTCGAGGTGCGACTGATGACTACTACGCCAATCTGACTCAGTAGAGTTTAGGAGTGTCATTAGAGAATATTGAGACTGGATATTGAAAAAGTTTGATTATTCTTAGTGGGTTTTTCCTCGGATTCCTGGTTTTTCTCCCTCCAAGAAATTGACTTATGCTTGTAGAAAGTGTGAATGTGGATAACACGGGTTCAAGTTCCAGATTTAGGCTACCGAATGGATCTGCCGTCGGTAATCCCATACTGGGGAAAATTCACACTGCTTTGTAAATAGCCAATTGGGTTGCATATCCTACCAGATGCGATTCTTAAACTAGGACCGCTGGTATAAAAGGGATAGCTTAGCTCCTCCCCTTCTTTTTGACGTAACAAGGTTTCAGCGGTTTTTCAAAATGGCAACAAAACAATAAATAAGATGGTCATTGTGCAAAACTTGAATTACATTAAATAAAATCGCATCTGAGTATCTTTTAGAATAATATATCCTGTTTTTTTGAATGAGCTGTAGTTAGGCCACAAAACAGTTGCTATTTGTTGGAATCTTAGGGTTAATTTTTTACTCAAAAATTTGAATTTCCCGCCTTTGTTGCTCTTGAAAGCAATAACTCGTAGCCCATAGTCGTACTAAGACTTCTACCGATTTTTAGACATTTGTATTAAGACTGCTTCGTTCTTTAATTCTTGAGTATGATTGGGTCCTGATGTTTTCCATTTTGACATGCACGGCGCTCAAGCGAATAAATTGCGAAATCTTGCATTATTTATTATTCTTGAATGAGTGCTGTTTTATAATCTACTTTATACTTCCTTTACAAATTTTTGTAAAATTCTCCTCTTGTTTGATGGGTGCAATTTCATGAATTATGGCTGGGCCAACTTGTAAAAAATAAAAATCAATGGCTAACCGTCCAGCTCAAGATAAGATTCAAGTTATAAACTAAAATTCAAATTAAAGCGCGCTATGGAAAAACGGTTGAAGAAATAATTTAAAAATTTTCATGCTTCAACCCCAATTCAATCCCAAAAATTTGGGGTCTTACAATGAATTACTTGCATTTTATTTACCAGTATTTTTCTGTCGTCCATTACTATAAAAGAAAAATCGTCCATTTTGTTTGCTTCAGTACATAGAATATATGAGAGATTAAGTAAAAAAGCTAACTTATTCAAGTTAAAAATAGTTTAAACCTGATAAAATACTAATCAATATAACGATTTCGAGATAGAATTAATAGAAATATAAGTGAATTTAACCAACGTTTTGGTGTCACACTAACGCCATTCTTAAGATATTGAGATAAATTATTCAGGTTTGTAAACTTAAGCTAAGATAAAAATTTTTAGGTATTGTTTGTTTAGTAATTGAAATGTTGATTATTAAAGAACTTAAATCGTTATTGCACATTCAATCAGACTCAATTCGCGCGAATGTTTTCATCTAATTTAGCCTTAAATAAATATACTTTATCAACTTTGTAACATTTTCCATGAGCAAGGTCAAGGTATTTGGCTTCTAAAAATAATAAACAATATGCAAGCAGCATTCTACTTGCTTACTGCAACAGCTATATTTCGTTCCGACGGGCCTGATCAGTGTTGAGATATGAGCAAAATTTGCTGTTTTCCCTCATGTCGCTTTTGAAGTTTGCTAACAAAACTACGTCACAAAAACGAGAAACCTGATACCTTGAATGCATAATGAGTTAGCCATTTATCAGCGCAAAAACTGCAAATTTGGGCAGCTTTATCTTGGAGGCATTTTATCTAACTTTGAAACTTTCTGTACTTTGTACTTTGGAATTGATCTTTTTAGAAATGTAAAAAAAATGGGTTCGTTTCATTGGCTTTTAAAATGGGAGATCATTAACTTAATTGTTACTTGTGAATGCATACTCACCCTGTTTCTATGACAACAGGATCATCCAATTACTCGGCGGCTCTCAAGTGTTATCTGGAGGCGGGTGCTGCTAGTTCAGTGTTCTTCTCCTTAGCCGTCCCCTCGTCTGTGTGGGATGAACAGGTAACTGGTAAAACGTGGATTATGTTGCATATATCTTGACGGATTATTACGTCCTCTCTGTAGATTCATATTAAGTGGTAGTCACAATCTTGCACTTCTGCTAGTAGACAATTCGCCCAATTTTAAATAGACACTGCCAACCATGATAAACATATCAAGTTGATTTATTTGAAATTGTTTTTTTATTTTAATTCAGAGTTTTTTTATAAATATTTTTCTATGAATGAAATATTTCTTTGGTATTTTTATTGATGCTCGTGCAAAACAGTTTGGTAAACAAATGATGGATGCCTACGCTGTGATAAAAAAGACAAATATAAAAGATATTTAGCAAACTTTTAAGGCCTTATTGCTACAGTTGCATTGATTTTTCACTTTTTACCTCAAGGGATCAAACACTGAATTTTGAAGGCATTAAAATCCGAGTTTGGATTAATATGAGTGGTTCATCATACTAAAGTTTTGGTAATAAGATATAAAGCGAATAAGATGCCAAACTTTTTTAATACCTCGAAAATTGAAAAATTGCTGCTATGGAATCACTGAATTTCATTTTTTTTTTTGGTAATTTTAAAAGCAACCATTTATCTTTCACGTTTTGATGTCGTTGAATTGGCAACACTCACAAGGTATACTTGAAGTTTTCCTCTTACCAGCTGAGGAGTGCTACAATTCTCTTACCAGCTGAGGGAGTGATTTACCACTTGTACCAGCTGAGAGAGAACTGCACCACTCTTACTAGGTGTGGAAGTGCTGCATCACTCTTATCATTTGAAGGAGTGCTGCAGCACTCGTACCAGCTGAGGGAGTGATTTACCACTTGTACCAGCTGAGAGAGTGCTGCACCACTCTTACTAGGTGTGGAAGTGCTGCATCACTCTTATCACTTGAAGGAGTGCTGCAGCACTCGTACCAGCTGAGAGAGTGCTGCTCCAGTATTTTAGAGTTCACAGGTTTGAATCTCGTTTTGATTTTTTAAGCTTTCTATGTTTAGTTACTTAATTTAATTGTACAACCGTGAAAGGTCATTCACAAGCTCGTTATTAATAACTACTCTAACATATAATCATTTATCATATTTGATCGAAAATCTCCTGCTCAGGTTTACAAGAATATGGTGACTTGCTGTTCGGCTCTCAAGGCGCATGTGCAGGTATTGAGATTCCTAATATTTACATTTAGAGATTAATGTATTTTGCTGCGGTTTTATGAAAGGGGTGGTTGCTGACAGTAATATCTTATCGTTACTTTTGTACAGGCAGCTATTCTTTGTCAATGTATTGATCCGGTGGATTATTCAACTGCATTTAGGGCTTTACAGCTTGCTGCTACATCCAGGTAAGTATAATGTAAACAATGCACTATTAATCTGGATGGACGTGATCGGCCCGGTTAGTAACTGATCTCTGCCTTCCAACCACAAGGTCCCCAGTTCAATCCCGGCTCTGCTGTTATGTGAATCTTTGTTTAATCTTCTTTGTTGCCTATGCTAACTCCGTTTTCCATCCTTTGGCGTTAGGTAAATGACTATCAGTATCTACTGTAAGCAAACCTGAGATGGATGTCAGAGTGGTTATGTAAATACTTTTCGTTTTGAAAAGCATTGCAAAAACAGTCATGCTTGAACTGCTAAGTCTAGCCATAATAAGGTGTTTTTCCCTTATTAATTGAAAAAACGAGAAGTATTTTTCCAAAAATATTTATGATATAATTCATGTAACAATTATTTCAATGCTGCCGCGTGGCTAGCCTAGTTGGTAAGGTGCCAGTCTATCGTGCGGGAGGTTCGGGTTCAACTCCTGGCCGGCCCAAATCTCGGGTCTTAAAATAATTGAAGAGAAAGTGCTGCCTTTGGTCTAACATCTGCAAATGGATAGAGTTTTGTGTCTTCTCTGATAAGGACGTTAAATCGTAGACCCTCGGAAACTTATGTGTTTATATGTGTGTGTATCTGTCATGTGAAAGGTCTCCGTCCACCTTTGAGTGGTAAAGATGGTGTCACCAAGTAGTAGGCCTTTCGCCAGCAAAGTGAAACCTAAATAAAGTTATTGTTGTTTGCGTACGTATCACTTTTGATTCCCCTGCATGATGGACAGCAGATTAGCCTGGGTTTAATGATTTTGTTCTTTGTTTTTCATTTTACCAGCGATGATGCTATGGATTACTACTACAATTTCTTCTGGGATGTCACTGTGTTAGAATATCTTGTCAGTATCCTTTTTTCTAGTTAAATCTTGACATTTGCCTAATGTTTTTTATAAAGGAGTTCGTGATAAAAATTGATATATAATGAGCAAGTAAAACTAATTATATATGACAGTATATCATGCAGTAGGCTCTAGTTCGATTCCCAGCCCGACCAACACTCAAAAGACTTTAAATAATTGGATAAAGGTGCTGCCTTTTCTCTTACACCTGAAAATGGTTTGACCTTCCATGATAAGGATGTTAAACTGCAGACACACTGTTTCGAACCTTTGTCGTTACTCACTTCCTTCATTACATACTTATTTACTTGCTTACTTACTTTCTTACGTATACGTACTTCCTTTCTTCTTTCCTTACGTACTTACTTTTTTACTTTCTTATCTACTTATTTACCTACTTCTTTACTTGCTTGCTTGCTTACTTACTTAATTACCTATACTTACTTCCTTACTTACTTTATTCCTTACTTCCTTACTTCCTTCTTTACTTTGTTTACTTACTTCCTTGTCTACTTACTTATTTACATCCTTCCATCCTAACTTCCTTCCTTCCTTCCTTTCTTACTTTTTTCCCCCTCCCTCCCTTTTTTCCTTTTTTCTTTTCCTTTCTTCCTTCCTCTTTTCTTTCCTTCGTCCTTCTTCCCTTCCTTCCTTCCTTCCTTCCTTCCTTCCTACCCTTCCTTTCTTCCTCCCTTCCTCCCTTCCTTCCTTTCTTCCTTCCTACCCTACCCTACCCTACCTTCCTTCCTTCCTTCCTTCGTCCTTCGTCCTTCTTCCCTTCCTTCCTTCCTTCCTTCCTTCCTTCCTTCCTTCCTTCCTTCCTTCCTTCGTCCTTCTTCCCTTCCTTCCTTCCTTCCTTCCTTTCCTCCTTCCTACCCTTCTTTCCGTCCTACCCTTCCTTTCTTCCTTCCATCACCATGACCTTTGGCAAATAAGACCAACACCAGAAAACACCATTTACCTCTGTTTGAAGCCACATGTTCAATGTGACTCTATGTTCATCCATTTTCTTCATTCCAATCTCAATGATCTTCTTTCTGTCTTTATTGGTCTTCCTTGCTTTTGTTTACAAACATTTGGTGTACACCTAATGGCGACCTTGGTGGCGTTTTGGTGACGTGTCCGCTTCAGGTCCATCTTCTTTTCTTAATCTGTGTCGTAAGAGATGGAACTAATGTTTTATGGTATAATTTGATATTTGAAATGTTATTCTGCCAAAATGTAATAAACATTCTCGGAAGGCCTCTCACCTTTGATTAATTAATTCATGAGGTTTTTTTACCGGATTTACACATGTGAAGGAGAACACTAAGAAAGTTTGATTTAAAAATATGAATCTTGGTTTTGTTACTGAGCTTATTTGACTTCCACACATTTTTAAGCATAGAAAAGGTTCGACGAAATTTAAAGATCCCAGACCCATTTGTTGCAAAGCCTATTCTGTCAATTGAGAGCAGATATGCGTGCCGGAACGATATAACACATCAAATGTCGATCTTAAACACGCGTGTCATTTGTGTTTTAGCATATCAATATGGAATCCCTGTTACTCAAATTGCCTCTAGGAGAAATTGAAATTACTTCGAATTATATTGTACTCAAGCAGGTGAAAACTTTCAACTGCATCTCAAACATTTCTCTTGGTTTCACCTGGTTAGGAAAGCAGAGAGAACATATATTTTTTAAATAAAATCGACATATTATAAAGTGAAATGAATAACAATCACAAGTATGACTTTAGACTAAACAAAAAAGCCAGAATTAGACATGAAATCATCATATCCATTTCATTCTTTTTCTTACAAGTATTGAGTGAAAGAATCGTCAATTTTTCTTTGGTTATTTACGCACTTAAGTTTGCTGCAAGTTAACATGGAGTTTGACGAATTTTGTAGTTAATGTTAAGTTAAGAAAACCATGGAATCCAGTTTAGAACATTTTATTTGTGCATTCTATCCAATTTTAAGTCAGCGCTAATTCTTAGTTGCTTTTAGCACTAACATTTAGTTTCTGAATATTATCAAGAAGTTTACCGGTTGACTGTTAATTGTTTCAAAGTTTTGCGGGTTTCCTGTGGTATTTGTTAACTTAACTAGGCTTCCTGTTGTGTTACGGACTCACTCACCTGCACGGAGACATGGTGACTATCGTCTATCAACACAGTAGCCACAATGTTTCGAAATTATGCAGGCTTCCTGTGGTATTTGTTGACTTACCAAGGCTTCCTGTTGTGGTGTTACAGACTCACTTACCAGGACAGCGACACATTGGCTACCGTCTATCGACACAGTAGCCACAATGTTTCGAAATTATGTGGGCTTCCCGTGTTATTTGGTGACTTCCTAGGCTTCCTGTTATGATGCTACAGACTGACTTACCTGGACAGCGACACACTGGCTACCGTCTATCGACACAGTTGCGAGTGTTTTGAAATTATGTGGGCTTCCTATGTTATTTGGTGACTTTCTAGGTTTCCTGTTGTGATTTTAAACGGAATCACCTACCAGGGCGACAACATCGTGGTTGCCGTCTATCGGTACATACTTTCCTAAGCTGTGATTGACTGACATAACAACTCCTAAAATACCTGAAAAGCTAGTGTTTTTTTCATACACCTGAAAAATACCTGAAATTTGGTGGGAACTTTTTATCAGTTTTATAAACAAACCCAAACCCGCTGAAGAATCAAAATCGTGATTGTACTTTTTGTATTTTATGTAGATTCAATTTCAGTGGCTGCTACTGTGGCAAAAATTACTTGATATCGTTTTGTTTTTGCTAAGACTTTGATGTTAGGTTCTGGAAAAATAAATTCTTTACCTTGCAGAACTCGTGGAATTTCCTTATTACTCAGTAAGCGCTACGTTTGTAAATTTACTTAGCATTTCTCCACAAACAAATTTATTCTATTGTATTTTATATAACTGTGTTGCACATGCGTGTTTGTAATAACACAGCCATTAAATAGGGCACTATGGCTCGCGGGTCAGAGGGACTAAGCCCGTACTAAAACTCTTTAAAAAATGAGTGTTAGCAGCCGTGGACAGCTGTTTCAGCCATATTGGGCCTCGTCAGTACGGCAGGGTTTTAGTACAGGCTTAGTCCCTCTGACCCGCGAGGCCATAGTGCCCTATTTAGTGGCTGTGTCATACAAGCACGCATGTGCAACATAGTTATATTTATTATTCCAGCCACATCCCACAAACGTTACGCTTCTACTTTAATATTATATTTTGTTCTGCTTGTTACGCTTTTTTACAAAATGTAAACTGTGACAGGGTGAAATATTTTTGACTTTAACTCATCTGCAAGATATTCATACAAAACGTGGACAGCACGAGAAGAAAAAGCTGACGGTATGCCGTATTGTTTTATGCATAATTTAGGCAACTTGCTATTTAACAGTGAAATAATTGGAATTCATTGCCCTTTGTCTTGTTAGGGGTCATGCCTTTTCTCATCATTTCCACGAGCCTACAAAATGTACGCTGGGGGAAGGGAAAGGGATATACGGCTTCAGATTATGACAGTGAGAATAAAATTATCTTTGTGAAAACCAAATTTAAACCAACATCTGAACGCGAATTTTGTTTTTGCTCCCGATACGATATTTTTTTGGTCCTGAAACTTATTATATCAATACGCGATCTGTTTGAAATGGACGTATTGGCAAGGAACAATATATCTGAGTGGCATTTGCGTGTTAGAGGATGCTGCCACTATTAGCAACAGAAACACCATAGAGAGACTGGCCAGCTAATCCCTGGGGCCAGAAGTAAGTGTCCAGAAATTTTGTGTGATAAAGATGTTTTGGATCTGCCGCATTTTAAAGCGGCCATGTCATCACGATTGGGTCAATTTTACGCTAAAGTCGTTGCTTAGTGGTTTTATTTGTATGTACAAAATGTTCCTGGTAAACTTTGAGGTGAATATCTAATGAAATGTTTTAAAAAGAGCAATCCATAACAATTTTTTTTATTATTTCTGTTGAAATAACTTCAAAACTTGAAAACGTTGGCCCAACTTTTTCAAGTTTCAATTTATTTCCATCCTTGCCATCCATAGCAACAAATGACAGGAAACAGAATAAACGTCATAACATAGTCTTAAATAACAAGCCTGGACCATTATTTTTGGAATTCAGTTAAGTGCAAGAGACTTTTGAGATTTTAAAAAGATGTTAAAATAGTGTGACATAGCCCCTTTAATATTCAACCGTTCGCTACACAAGTACCTTTCTCCTACGTCATTGCGATATCAAACTATCAGATTCCACCAAAACGTACACTTGCAGTAAATGGAATACAGATAAAGCAAGTTGCAAAATCCAACTATCTAGGAACTTTTTTAACCTTCTGATGGAAAATCTGATTGTGAAGCAAATCGAAGGAGTGCATTAAGTAAAGAGGAGTTCATCCGAAAAAATAAATCCGTTTTAACAAGTTCAAACATCACCATGTCAGTGTGACAAAATATCTGCAACTGTTACATATGGTCCATCCTGTTATATGGATGTTGGACATGGAGTATCTTGTCTGTTGAAAAAACTCTTAGAGGCAACGGAAATGTAGTTCCTAAGATAAATGCTACAGATTTTGTCGACCGATAAGATAACAAACAAGCGAGTACTAATAATGGCTATCGTAAAACGAGACAATCAAACTGCTCGAGCGAGACAATCAAAAACACGTACATAAAATGTTTAGGACACGTAATGCACAGAAATGGAATAGACAATTTATCGCTATCTGGAAAAATGGAAGGCAAAGAGCAAAACTAAAACAATGGACCAATAAGGCAAATGGAAATGAAATTATTCAAACATGTCACGAGAGAGAAGCATGGAAATGCATGATCGTCAACGCCTAAGTACATAACACCTAAAAAAGAAGGAGCAGTGACTGTTAGGAATGCAAACGAAACTGCATAGCATATTTTGGGACTGGGCTTTATGGGTAACGTGTAATATAGATATCAATTGAAATGGACCATCCATGAAAAGTGACATTAATATTTAATATTTGTGATTTTATATCAGCCTTAAGTCATTCCGTAAAACTGATGTTTAAGTCAATATTTTTGGACTGTTTAAATTGAATTCGAGTTGAGGTCTGCTACATCTATATCAAACGGTTTTCTAGGAATTGTTTTGTAAGAAACAAACTGTAATTGTCTTATAGTTTAAATCCTGAACAAGACTCACAAAAAAGCGTCATCTACATATCCACTTCTGACACTACTATCGCTGTCACTGCTGCTGTAATCATCGTCATCATCATCATCATCATCATCACCAAAAAACCGTTTAGACTTCTTTGGCTGAAGCTTGGTGAAAAATACAACAACAATCAATGTCAAGCCCAAGAGGGGATACCGGGCATAGAGTGGATATTTTGACATCTTCTAAAACAATTATCAAAATTCCCACCCCTGGACAAAAAAAAAATTGTTCAAAGTATCAAAATCCCCCATCCTGGGGCAAGGGAAGGTGGTCATATACCCTTCAGTCCTTGTTTCATAAAAGAGGAAAGCAATATATATCGTTAGAAGAAATGTCTGTGTTGACACAAGCTTATTTTTCTCAGAAGAAAAAACTTCTGAGCCCCTAACGGGAATCGAACCCAAGGCCTTCTGATTACCGATCAGACGCTCTACCCCCTGAGCGACAGGAACTCACGTAGGGAACGGTTGACTTAACTAGGTTCTTATAGATGGAATATTGGGTATATGTCCAGCTAACTGCTGGTTCAATATATCCATACGTTAATAAATGAGTAGTTGAAGAAATTCTTCAGCTTGGAAGTAACTATGAATAACGTACCAATCCACATTTACACAATTATTGCATGCGATCCTCACGATAACAAATATGACGCATTCGTCCTAAACTCTTGTCGTAAGATTTAAAATAATTCTCCAAAGTCCTAATAGATACCTGAAAAGTCAAACTATAATGCTGCTAAAAATAAATAGCAAAACAGTTACTGTTGATCAGCAGGATGCCTAAATTACAACTGATTTCGGCTCCATTAAATCCCGTACCAATTGAAGAACAATTCGGGTGGAACCACCCACTAAGTGAGCACAGTAACTGAACAACATTAGTAAAGTAAGGAAAAAATAATTGCAAAGTTCAAGATAGGGGCAGTGAAAAAGTACTAACTTGTCTAAAAAAGAAACAGAATAGTAATATAACTATGTAGCCAGCAAAAAGTCCTGTCTCAAAGGAGCCATGAAAATAACTTTGAATTAGAAAATATTCACCCGAACCATGGCATTAAGTCACAATTTGTGTACGCGAATAGACTCGTGCTACCAATCGCATCGTGCAACCTAAAACTTTAAATTCTCAAAATCTGATTTAGCGCTCTCTGTGTAACGCAATTTTTTAATTTCTTTTCTACCATTTTTTACATTACTGGTATTCTTTGTGTTTTACACTTCACTCACCTAATTTATTGTAATATACAACATTGCAGATAAGTACGCAGACATGCAGTTTAACAATCAGCTATCTTTGCAAGTTAGAGAAGAACTCTAATGTTGGTCTAACTTTTTTCTATTGTTTTTTACAATTCTTCACTAGCCAAATTTATTGTAATACACAACATGCAAAATCTAATATTATATAAATGTTTGATATTATATTACATATTTCCGCTCGACGTCAGGAGAACGCAATCATAATCTTGTGCAGGCGGAAAAAATCTCGATTTTGTGGTTGATCCAAATCGACGCCATCTTGGATTTTTCCGAGAGG